>OX457040.1:5830106-5837606 GCA_949752735.1 Lumbricus terrestris | reverse complement strand
ATAGACAGAGGTCTAGTGATAGAATGGTTAGTTTTAGCATGCTGACAAATCGTTCCATTGGACAAAACACGGATTTCAATGAGTATGGCGAAACAAACTTGCAAGTAAAAGCCGTCTCTAGCAGTTTAGGAACGGTAGAGGGGACGTCTGCAAAAGAATATGACGTAACCTCTTACCAGTTCATTGGCACTAGTGAAAAACAAGTCGGTGGTGCTACCCAATCAAACCACGAAAGACAAACCGACTTTATAAATGTAGGAACCAGGAGAGAAGGGCAGACAAAAGAAACTGCTTTCTGTCTCAATCGGTTCAGTCGTAGGTCCAAAGAATGTGATGATGTTGAAACTGATGATGAGTATGAAGCGTGTGATGTGGCTGAAGATGAAAATGCTTTGTTGTGCAATGTGAATCGAACCGGAGACAAAGAAATAGAGAAATATAGAGGGCTAAGCCAAAGTGGGATTAATTTCGGCCAAAGAGAAATTATTGTTCATTCTGAAATTGACCACGACAGATCCCGTAATTTAGAGCCACGAACGGCCACCGCCAGGCATTCATCGTCTGAAGACAACCATGCAACACGACAGCAACCCGTTCGTTCTTCGCAACAAGTTCACTGGCCGATGACTCACACAGCGTCTGTGTACAACGGCGACCCCGTCTTCAGCCGCTCCGCTGATGCTGCTGCCGCCTCGACCGCCTCTCGCTGCAACCACAACCCCCGACGAGCGACTCCCTCGGATACCGCAACCCTGATGACGTCAGAGCGACGGCCGATAGCTGCTGTGCATCAGAAAGCGCCACCTTACGGACGACAAACCGTCAGCGGCCATTCTGATTACTACGCTGTGCCGAGTGATTCGTATTACTCGGACAGGCAGCACGAACTATTTGCGCCTCGTTGTACTGATGACCTGAGAGTGACCTACGTGAACCTACCGAATGTAAACAGCAGAATTGGTGCTCAACGCTTCGAACCACTGTACAACAACCCCTACCCACCCCGCTTGTCTACCTTCGTCTCAAACAACCCAGTAACTTCTGTGGCGACATAAACCGACAGAACGGAACTGTTAAACGATTACGAGCGACATATTAATGCGCCTGTAACGAAAATAGGCCTACGATTATGTCGACCGCTACTGCAACTGCCAATGCTCCTGAATTGTCTTACGCGCTTATGGAGAAGCAGCGTGAGTTGTCTTACGCGCTTATGGAAAAGCGGCGTGAGTTGTCTTACGCGCTTATGGAGAAGCAGCGTGAGTAGTCTTACGCGCTTATGGAGAAGCAGCGTGAATTGTCTTACGCGCTTATGGAAAAGCAGCGTGAGTTGTCTTACGCGCTTATGGAGAAGTGGCGTGAGTTGTCTTACGCGCTTATGGAGAAGTGGCGTGAGTTGTCTTACGCGCTTATGGAGAAGCAGCGTGAGTTGTCTTACGCGCTTATTGTCTTACGCGCTTATTGCTTGCGCGCTTATTGGAAGAAGCAGCGCGAGTCTACAGGTGACTCCGTGGACGAGATCATAGAGCAGCCGAACAAACTTTTGTATCAGACGTCCATCTTGCTCGCCGTCGGAGAAGCGAAGTCCAATTCCCCTGCTCGTCGAAGAAGCGAAGTCCAATTCCCGTTCGTCCGAAGAGAGACATCCACTTTCTCGCTCGTCTGAGAAGCGAAGTCCAATTCCCACCGCTCGTCCGAGAAGCGAAGTCCACCCCCCTTCGTCTGAGAGGAGAAATCCTCGTTCGCCTGAGAAGATAAGTCCATGTCACGTTCGCTCGTCTGAGAAGAATCAGACGACCGTTTTTTCCCCGTTCGTCTGAAAGAGAATTCAGCCGACCTGTTCGATCGTCTGAGAAGAGAATTCAGACAACCCGTTCGTTCGTCTGAAGGAGAAGTCAGACGACCCGACCCGTTCGTTCGTCTGGAGGAAAGAGACGCGTGTCAGAAACGCGTATCTTTATCAAATCGGAAAATCGCCCAGCGAAGCGATTAACGTCGATAATCTGGGAAAAATTCAAGGAACTAGTACGGAGTTGCGTGTAAGGAAAGACAAGCCAAGGAATTGTCTTACCTCGTTTCCAAGCGATGAAGAAGATGATGTCTTAGAATTGCCATCTCCCGCCTAACGTACAATACGTTTACCTGCACGTTATGATGATGATGTGTAGGGTGCCGATAGTTTAGATTACCTTTGATTTGATGTGTTTCGTGTTGCTCCTTTTTTATTGATGTGTTTTACGTAACCTATTTTGTCAGTATTGAGCTGCTATTTGAATCGTGTGTTTGAGGATGCAGAAACATAGCATATTTTCCAGCGAGTTTATCCTAGTTAACCTACCTTCATTTTTGTTTGATGACTTTGAGGAACACTATATACTAGAAATAGTTTGGTTGGATGATATGATAGGGAAGTAGTTGAAAAATTCCGACCTACAGCCTGAATTTTTCACGAGTCGGTCGCGGAGAGTGTACAACAGTAGGACTGTTGACAAAGGATTTAAACGTTAAGTAATGTAATAGTAATGTAATAAGACCCATATTATATGTAAGGAAAGGAGATCCTAGGCCCACATAATATAGATATAGCGACGCCCTTGCTGTAGCTGCAACTGGTGTCCACGTGTTCCCTGCGTGTAGAGAGAGTGTGACCGAGTCAGGATGACTTGCAGAATTAACTCGGCCTACCCTGGAAAGACAGCGTGTCCCGATTGAGTTGGCAGAGTGCCAGGCCAATGGTAGTAGCAACGACGGGGGCTGAAGCGTCCCCCAGAACCATATAAAAGGCTTTGTGCGGAGAACCAAAGCGCCGACTCCCAGATTCTGTATCCAGGAAGGACCTGCGACTGGTTGAAGTCCGAGCCCGGAGGTGAAGAATACAATGCCGCCTTCGTCAACCCAGGATTTAAGTATCTGCGTTCCGAAGTGTGAGATGCCAATTTTAGGAACTCCTTCGTCGAAGTGCAGAATAGGCCTCCGATCCCCTCCGTAAATCCAGGAATTAAGGACCTGCGTTCCGAAGTGTGAGTAACCAACTCCAAGAAGAGTTTAGCGTCTCCTTCGTCGAGAGCAGGATAGTCCTCTTCCGATCCGTTCTACCTCAGGACAGGAGTCCTTAACCGCGTACTCGGAATGGATAGTCTACAGCGAGATCCCCGCCATTGATCGGGAGTATAAGTTGTTTTCTGTTCCTTTGCCACTGTCAGCCGTACAAACAGGTCTGGACCGGATCTAAGGTATGAACAGTAGGAATCATTCGAGTGCTCTGTGAATCCTAAATTCATAGAGAGTTGCCTTTCGCCCCCCCCCCCATTTTACTAAGATAGAATCGAGGATTGTAACGGTTGTGCTTTGTCGAAGGTTCGAGTATGAATGAATGCATTACTTTGTTTGCTTAAATAGTTAGTAGTATTAGATTAGAACTTATTTACTCTGCTTAATAAAATATATAGATAGAAGAGTCTTTATTCATATAAATACTTACGTAGAGTAGGAACACTCACCATGGCAACGACCATATATATATATAGAAAGAGAGAGATAGAGAGAGATAGGACTCGGGTATGATCGTGTGGACCCAACCCAAATCGAACCCTGACTCCTTCTCTTAGGGAGAAGAAGTTCTGACTCCCACGAGCAGCGCTCTTCCACTTAGGCACCTTTCGTCAAGAATCACTATTACCCTATCCTTGACCGATCATACGAGTTCGAATATCTCTGGCCATTCACGACAGTCGTATCTGTATCATCCAGGAAAGAGAGGTCCACTAGCTGCTGTAGATGCTTCATTCAAACCCTCTCTGGTAGCGCGGAGAGGGGAGGCATTCATTCCCCTTGACGAGGGCGGATCTAGGGATCGTCTTCGTAAGGGGTTGCACCACCCAAAACTCCTACAATAGCGGACCTTCGGAATAGTGGACCCTCGGAATAGCGGGACGTTACCGTGGAATGGTACGTATTTACATGTCCACAACGTCTTGCGATTTTTCCTGGGGGATTCATTCCTTGGGACCCCCCCCCCCCCAGAGACGTCAAGATTAAACGCTGGCCATAAATCATGCTGTAAGAAAGTTTCAGTTTTCCGGTAAGCTATATACAAATATTTTGCTTCTGCGTCTGCTTATCTTCTTCCAACTACAGTTTGCAGGCTGTTCGTCCATTAATTCGCAATTAGTCACATTGCCAAGTCTTCAAGTTTGCTGTAACCGTCAATGCATGGTCATCCAGTCCAATATTCTAATAGCATTTTTCTCAGTCTTCCTCTTGACTTCTTTCCCCTCATTTTTTCCTGAATTATATTAATTTCTCAGGAGCGAAGAGTCTCCTCTCGATGTTATCGCACAGGACACACGCACACACGCGCGCACACACACTCACACACACACACGCGCGCGCGCGCGCACACACACACACGTCTCCAAGATACAATGTTTTGATGACTTTTGGACGAGCATGCAATGCAAGTATAGCCTATTGTATAACACAGAATTTAAAAGTCTGCAAGGCTTATCCCCATCACCACTATCACCACCACGCTGTCTCCTCGGCTTGACCTCCCCGGATTTTGACCTGGGAACGAAAAAGGCAATTCAGGCTATTGCGGAGTGCGGACTTGTTTTTAAAATATAGCGCCGGTGAATAAGCTTGTCTCCCTGACGTGACTTTTATGGGCCCTGAGAAATTCGCGAAGATTTACACGACTTTACATTACAATTTACACCATCACCACCACCACCACCACCATCATCATCATCATCATCATCATCACCACCATCATCATCATCATCATCATCATCATCATCATCATCATCATCATCATCATCATCATCATCATCATCATCATCATCATCATCATCATCACCACCATCATCATCATCATCATCATCACCATCACCACCATCATCATCACCACTACCACCATCATCATCACCACTACCACCACCACCACCATCATCATCATAATCATCACCACCACCACCATCATCATCACCACTACCACCATCATCATCACCACTACCACCACTACCACCATCATCATCATCATCATCATCATCATCATCATCATCATCATCCTCCTCTCGCTACGTACGTAATAATTATATGAATAACCCCGTGATATACCGGTATAACTTGTAGCTTCCCGTGGTTGCCTCTCTCTCTCTCTCTCTCTCTCTCTCTCTCTCTCTCTCTCTCTCTCTCTCTCTCTCTCTCTCTCTCTCTCTCTCTCTCTCTCTCTCTCTCTCTCTCTCTCTCTCTCTCTCTCTCTCTCTCTCTCTCTCTCTCTCTCTCTCTCTCTCTCTCTCTCTCTCTCTCTCTCTCTCTCTCTCTCTCTCTCTCTCTCTCTTATATTCATTCATTCATTCATTATATGCATTTATATAGCGCCTCTTCAAGGGGGCTACTCAGAGGCGCTCCCAACTACTAACGTGTATTGCACAAAATTCAATAACGTTTGCCAAAGAACAGCTATGAGAGGGTTTCATTATGCCGCGGAGGTAATGAGAGCTCTGCGATATTGCTCGATGACATAATGCTTGGCTTTATTGGTTCCTGTATAATAACTCGTGATAAACATAATTTGATTCAAAAATTATTATTATTGTCCAAGTCTGATCTATTATAGCATAGATTATTGTTTGAAAAATAATACATGATATACAGTGGCGTAGACAAGGGGGATTCGCGGGTTAAACCCCCCATTAGCCTAGAAACAAGTTTTTTTAAAGGTTATTTATCCACTTATATAAGAAAAAAACACATTATTGCTTACAGTAACAATCGTTTTTGTTACTTTATTCCCGTTTTATTTTATTGTAATACTGTTGGGTTGGTGTCAGAAAGGGCATCCGGTTAGGCCATAAAAAACCCAACCCCCAGCCCATAATAAATTCCTGGCTATGCCACTGATGATACATCAGCTCTACATTGGCTGGCTGGTTTGTTACTGTTTAGCGACATAACACGATGTCACTAGGTCTCAGACATCATTATAGCGTCGCATTCCTTTCTCGATACTTGAGACTGACACTCTCAGGGTACGGGTATTGCTTTGCATAGGCCTGTTCTCTATGGGTTGCAAGATTCATTCATTCATTCATTCATTCATTCATTCATTCAGAGCATTTATATAGCGTCCCTTCAAGAAACTACTCAGACGCGCTCCCAGCCCAACCACGAACAAAGAAAAAAGACTTGAGAAACTTGTAGAACCTAGCCGGATGGGCCACAAGTATAGAGGATGTAGACTACAATGGTTAAGCCTATTTTTAGACGAACTTAATAGGCCTACCACTGCAAAAAACCTGCAACATAGGCTAATTATTGGATGATATATAAAATATCAACACAACCAGGCTTGAACCAGCTCTATACGAGATAATCTGGCAATATAATTCTTGGCCCATGGACGCCCGCTCATAAGGGCAAGAGCCGCAAGAGGGGCACATGACCACCCATGGAAAAAAGGACACCTAGTTTTTTAACTATGCCCTACTGTAACATTTTCACTTGTGACAAATTGCTTAGTCCCATGTCTCAAGCCTGGGAAAAATTTCTAATGATACTAAAAAATAAACAAAGTTAAAAACTGAGAAATTCTCATTTAGAAACTTCCATGAAAAAGACCCGTACACGCAATTCTTAAAATTTAATGTGTGCTTTGCATTTTTCAAGCTCTTGCTAAAAAATTAACTGGGACCTTTGTGTTTTGCCCTTGTGACTTCGACTTGTAACAATAAACTTGTAATAATAAAAAAAAAATCCATACTCTCATGCAAAATTGATCTGCACTATAGGAGAGTTTCATTGTATGCAAAATATTGAAAAAGTAGGCTACTAGGACTCGGTAAGCTATGCGCTCTAATTGGGTGATGCAATGCTTGGCTTTGTGGGTTAGCATAGATGATGACGGTTTGCATGGGTGGGGGTGGGTGGGCGGCAAGAAGGTAATTACCTGCGTCATAATATTCTAATGGTCTTCTTATTGTCATAATGGTCATTAGCTTTGACGTAAACATCCATTGTCTGCCAGTGGTATCTGCCGCGTCGATTGGTAGCTCTCCCTCCTCCTTCCACTGACTGCCTGCGATCCGTCTGATTTCCCCGGGGATGCACTGGAAAAGCAGAGCAGGCTGTGTCCTTGGCGCCGATGCTACCAGACACTCGGTTTCCACAAGTATGATACGTATAATAGACAGGATGAGTTGATGAGGAACGGTCTAACAGGTAGACAGGCAGACAGACAGACAGACAGACAGACAGACAGACAGACAGACAGACAGACAGATAGATAGATAGATAGATAGATAGACAGGCAGACTGACGAACAGATACAGAGACAAAGGACAGATACACAGACAAAAACATTGACAGACAAACAAACAGACAGACAGACAGACAGACACATATTGAGAAACGGACTGCGGCAAGTAGAGAGACAGACACAGAAAGAAGAGTCGAGAAAGAGACAAAACAAACAGAAATACAAATATGCTAATCTGCAAC
>OX457040.1:5772105-5824605 GCA_949752735.1 Lumbricus terrestris | reverse complement strand
TTAAATACTTTGTCTGTGCAATTTCTGAAGAACTTTGGTCAGAATAGTTTATTAATAGTTTATTAATAGTTTATTAATTTATTAATAGTTTATTAATGGTCACAGCATCTTGATCTGTGATACCGCTTCATGTGCAGTTATGTAATGGTATGGTAATCTCCGAAAGTCATAGAGCTACAATAAAGCTATGCTGGTGGGAACAGGTTTACCGGCGTTATATAAAGTCACAAGGCTTTCAATATTATATATATTTATGTATGTACAGATGTATATATGTATATAATATATATATATATATATCTATATAAATAAAAATGTAAAAAGTTTGGTCCTAATGGGTTATCTCGGTAACTTCATCACCGATTCTTTTGAAGTTTTTCGCAAAACGCTCCGTTCGAATAGCGTCGTGTTTCTAAAAGGATTCCCGGGAAAGAAACAAATCCTTTAGACCCAAAAAACACAACTTACTCATCGATTTGACACGTTTATACATATTGACGTTCACGCAGTTGTCCGCCATTTCGCGCATGCGCTGTCGATAGCGCTGTCGATATAATATGGATTCGACCCACTTCCATTTCAACCGTCCAAAGATTTTAACTGGGTCACCAATCACAAACCTGGGAAAGAGGTCGCAACATTCGCGCGCGCTGTCCAACGCATGTTTATTTTAACTGGGTCACAGGTCGCAACATTCGCGCGCGCTGTCGACAGCATGTTTATATAGCGCATATATTTAACTGTCGATATATATTAACTGTCGATATATATATGGATTCCGCCCATTTTTACTGGGTAACCAATGACAAACCTTTGAAAGATTGCTAGGGGACGGGTTTTAGCTGTCGGGAAGGGAGGAGTGAGGGGGGAAGAGAGCGGGAGGGAGCGGGACTTCTGTGGGAGGAAGAAGGAGGGGAGGGAGCGGACAGATGGAGAGAGGGAGGAGATGGATGGAGGAAGGGGAGGGACGGAGGGGAGGGAGGGATGGGGAGGGGGAGCGATGGGGAGGGAGATGGGAGGGGAGGGGGAAAGGGAGGGGAAGGGGGAGCGGGAGGGGAATGGGGAGGGGAGGGAGGAGGAGGGGTAGGGGAGGGAGAGGGAGGGGAAGGGGAGGGAGGGAGAGAAAGGAGGGAGGGGGAGGGAGGGGAAGAAGGGAGGGTTAGGGGAAGGGAGGGACGGGAGGGGGAAGGAGAGAGTGGGAGGGAATGGCGGTAGGGAGGGACAGAGGGAGGGAGCGAGGCAGGGAAGGGAGGTATGGAGGGAGAGTTGCACGGTCTTTTCAGCCACAGCAACGCGTGGCCGGGTACAGCTAGTATATATATATATATTTGTTTGATGATAAAAACAGGTTGACCAGACTGCAACTCAGTAACAAGGAAGGGATAAGTTGAAGTGCTTTGCTTGGTGTGTGTGTGTGTGTGTGTGTGTGTGTGTGCAAAGTACTTGAAGATTGGGAACATTGTTTTCCAACGCAGCTTAGGTTACTGGACCGATATACGAGGGAGAACATCTGAGGGGAATAATAATAGTCGCTTGGACGTTCTAAAAGGAACAGTAGCCATGCATACACACACACACACACACACACACACACACACACACACACACACACACACACACACACACACACACACACACACACACACACATAAACACACACACACACACATAAACACAGGCACAATTATTATAATTATTTATAGTTCATATAAATATATGCATATGCATACCATATACCAGGTACCCATTGCCCACACACATACTAGCAATACTTATTATTATTATTATTATTCATTCATTCATTCGAGTATTTATATAGCGCCTCTTCAAGGAAACTACTCAGAGGCGCTCTCGACTCCAGTACGTGCAAACAGAACAGTTTTTAAGTGCTTATAGAATGTGTCAGAGAGTGATCTAGGGAACAGGCGCAGCTCAAGTGGGAGGGTATTCCATACCACTGGGCCAACCACAGAAAAAGCACGACTCTGCATGATGGAGGTACGAGCAAATGGGACAAAGAGTACTTCCATAACAGCCGAGCGTACGGACCGACCAGTCCGAGCACTTAACACAGGCCGACAATTATTCAAGGTTCATCAGAAATTATTATTATTATTATTATTATTATTATTATTATTATTATTATTATTATTAAATGAATTTGTAACGCGCGCAAGGTCACACCGAAATGTGAATCTGAGGCGTGGATAGTCAGCCGCCAGAGGAAGATGCAGTCAGAGATCCATGTGCTTGAAAGCCAAGGAAAAGTAGTGAATTTTGAGCCACTCTTTGAAGGAAGGAAGTGAGCCTCGAAGAGAGAGCGGAAGCCGATTCCATTCCCTGGGTGCACGCAAGCCCATAGCTGTTTTGCATCGAGGTTCAGCTAACCATGCAATGCATTATGGTTATTATATCAAAACAACCCACATCGTCATCGACCAGTAGCTCATCCGTAGTCCGATAAGCGCACTTCGGAAGTTGAGACAACATCGAGATCTGGCGCCACCAAGTGAATGATATGAGAAGGAAATAATTTCACTGCACGAGACGAGGGATAGAGAGGTGAAGGGTGGTGGATAGAGAGGAAACAACGGATAGGAGGGGAACAGCAACGTGGAGTGGATAATCTTGAAAGTATGAATGAATGGGAGGACAGATAGGTAAGTAGTAAGTTTACTACTTACCTCTCTGTCTTCCCATTCATTCAGTTGTTCGTTCGTTTGTTCAAGAATTTCTATAGCGCCTGTTCAAGGGCACCACTTGGAAGTGTTCTGCCAAAACTCTGGCACGTCAAAAAAACACAGTTTTAAATTGAGCTTAAAACTGCTTCAGTAAGAGCTGAGGATGAAGCTGACATAGAAGCTCCTGTTGTAGCCCATCGTATTTTGCCTCATATCTTGCCCTACTTTCCTCCGACTCTCTCTTCCTCTGCCCTTTGTTCTGACTTATCTTTCATTTCCATACCCTGGACTTCATCAATTTCATTGAATTTTCATCTACAGGCGCCACATCATCAGTGAGCACAATTATGATTACGATTATGATTACTATTATGATTACAATTGCGATTATGATTACGATTATGATTATGATTACGATTATGATTGCGATTATGATTACGTTTATGATTATGATTACGGTTACATGTCGTCTGTCTGTCTGCTTAGGTCTGGCACGGAGAACTTTATCACGATGAGTCAAATGATCGACTTTCTCAATGAGGTATTTGTGCATTCCCATATTTTTCCGCAAATATATATATATTTATGTGTATGTATATCTGTATATATACTGTACATAGATGTCATTGTTTATATAATTATGTGTGTAACTGTGTATGTATAATTGTATATGTATCATGTATTTTTTTTAATGTTCCATAGTTTCGATTTTGACATGCGCGATTGCGCGTGTGTATGGGTGTTACCTGCATGTATGTACATGCCTCTGTGTGTGTGCAAGCATATATATATATATACACATAAATAAATGTATATATAAATAATTATGTATATATTCTCTGTATGTTTATGCATGCTTGTATGTGCGAAAACACTCGGTATATATCACCTTTTTAGAATGCCTCTTCCATGAGAATAAGCACACGCACATTTTCTGGTTATCTTCTGTTTGCTCGCAACAAGTGCGTTTTATGGTCTATGACGGTTAATGTGTTTGAAGTGGAGTTAAGTGGAAGTGGAGGTAAATCCATCCAGTGGAAGCAGACTGATTATCCAGGATGTGGGGGAGGAGGTTGAGCAAGGAAGAAAGGACTTTGGACCGATAGGTGGAAGACTGATCTAAAAGAGTTGGTTGGCTGAACAATGGGGGGAGTAATGTTTCTTTCTCTTAAGACCTGCCATCGATTTGGGAACTTTGGTGGCCTTTTCCTCTGCTCTTGTCCTCTGCTCTTGTTCTTTGCTCTTGTCCTCTGCACTTGTCTTCTGTTTTGAATCAATATTTATTGTTATGGATGATATAGGTTTATTACCATGTATGCAGACCAAAATGTGGATAGCAATTTTTTAAAATTAATTTAAATTTAATTCTTATCTTTTCTTATCTAGTTTTATCTTATTTGCAGAAACAACGTGATCCTCGACTAAACGAAATTCTTTTTCCGTTCTACGATCGCAAGCGAGTCAAGCAGATGATCGAAACGTACGAAGTGCGAGACGAATATCGCGCGCAGGGTAAAAGAATCGATTCCATCAATGAAGATCAATAATTGTTGATTTTGGGTTTACTGTCGCGACCTCGGCTTCAAGAATTATTGCTTCTGTGGCTGATGATGCCAGCATCAACTGTGTTGGAGCCTGAAGGATCTTCATGCTCATGTGATAAATAATAGTAATAATGATAATAATAATAACTATAATAATTATAATAATAACAATATTAATAATAATGATAATTATTATTATTACAATAATAATAAAAATGATTGATTGTATAGTAATAATATAAAATAATAATAATGATAATGTTTATAATTATAGAAATAATAATAATTATAATAATAATAAAAAGTTATTATTGTATTGCATCAAATAATTTTGGTCCGCTTTGTGTGTTTTTACGTCGACAGAGAAGATGTCTGTCGACGGTTTCTGCCGCTATCTGATGTCGGATGAGAACGCGCCCGTCTTTCTCGACCGTCTCGACATCTACCAAGACATGGACCAATCGCTGGCGCACTACTACATCAACTCATCTCACAACACATACCTGACGGGGAGGCAGTTCGGAGGGAAGTCATCCGTCGAAATGTATCGACAGGTCCTACTCGCTGGATGCAGGTCTGTCTGTCATTCGTTCGTTCGTTCATCCATTCATTCATTTATTCGTTCATTCAATCATTCAGTCATTTAGTCATTGATTCATTCATTCATCCATCCATCCATTCGCTCATTCATTCATTCATCCATCCATCCATTCGCTCATTCATTCATTCATCCATCCATCCATTCGCTCATTCATTTATCAATCCATTCATGCATCTACTCATTCATTCATCATTCACTCACTCATTCACTCACTCATTCATTCATTTGTTCATTCATTCATTCATTCATTCATTCATTTATGCATCCATTCGTTCATTCATCCATCCATTCGCTCAATTCATTTATCAATCCATTCATCAATCCATTCATGCAACTACTCATTCATTCATTCTTTCATTCATTCATTCATTCATTCATAATTTCAACGATTAATGTTATGCTGTGTCCCTTCAAAACTCCACTCAGAGGCGCTCCCAGTCCAGCCATGGCGATACAAATAGGTTTGAGGAATAACCTGTGCTTTGGGGCTTAAAAAATGATGTGATATATATTTAAAATTATAACATAAGAATAAATAATGGTATTTTGATCGCTTTTTTCCTAGGTGTGTTGAGCTTGACTGTTGGGATGGCAAAGGTGAGGATCAGGAGCCAATCATAACGCATGGAAAAGCAATGTGCACCGATATTCTCTTTAAGGTAGGCTATTCGATGCTACAAAGACACGTGACCCTTGTAACCTGACTATTATCATTATTATGATGTATTTCTTATTTATTACAGAAATGCAGAAGACAACGTATAATGCAATAAAGTTTTTCTGTTTACATGTATATTAAATCAAAGTCCTGCTAAATGCATTTGTATTGTATTATATAACACAATGCTGATACAATTGTTATGTATTGTGTGAATACGGTTGCATTGTATAAAACAGTTCAGTTCTCTGAATATTGTCTCTCTCTCTTTCTTGTATTGAAGCTGCATAAAATTAGCAATTTCCATCATAGTACCATTGCCAGTCGATGCAGTTTAAATGTTGCCTTTGAATAGCTAAAGACTTTTGAAACATGGTATTTTGGATTCTAATGTTCATGCGTAATTGCCTAGCAGGCCAAGCTCTGATCAATCTTATGGAACTCTGTGTACCTGTGCTATCCATCCCAGGCCGTAGATTCCTTCGATCTGCTACGCAAGCTGACCTGGTTGTCCCTATGGCTCGAACCTCGACAGTGCTGCATAAAACCTTCACTACTATGATCTGTCCATCTTTCTGGAATAAGTTGCCAAATAGTCTCCACGATGAACTTCTTGGTCGTTCTTTGCCCATTTAAATCCGCAAACGTTTGAAAGCCATTCTCTTTGATTGTGGTTTGGTGTCAGGTCGGGAGCGCCTCCGAGGAGTTTCTTCTGAATTGGCGCTATATAAATTGATGATTACGATTACGATTGCACCATCTTGGGGGGCACGGTGGTGTAGTGGTGGCGTCGCTGCCTTGAAGCCGGAAGGTTTGAATCCACCTCGCCGCGTAGGGACCTTGGGCAAGTCCTTCACTCGCAATTGCTCAGCTCTTCGGCGTGAAACCCCGATGCAGTGTCCGCTCTGCATTCGAGAGCGCCTCTGAGTAGAGAGAGCTTGAAAGGCACTATAACAAGTGCACATACATACATACATCTTGTCTGCTGTTGTTGTCTTAGGATGTTATACACGCCATTCGTGACACGGCTTTCGTCGCATCTGATTATCCGGTTATCCTTTCCTTCGAAAACCATTGCAGGTAAATGTAGGATGACAGCGGCAGCGACACTGTTCAGTGTTCACCTAACTGTGATAACGATAATATTATAGCGAAAGACCATTTTTTGGTCTTGTTGACGTGTTTCTTTTCGTTTTAGAATAATGTGTCTTTCCGTTGTTGGCATGTTGTCTCCATTTCTAACTTGTTTGGCGTAGCACTGACATGTAATTAAAATTGAATTTATAAGATTATATTTTGTAAGCTTTAATATGGCTCAACCTCTTTGTTCCCTGTGTTAGGACTGCCATCATAGTTGTTTTTTATTAAACGTCGTTTTTTCGGGGGGTTTTCGTATCGTTTTATTTGGTTTTTATTTTTATGTAACTTTATTTATTTATTTACTGTCTGTTATTAATTCCCTTAATTTTATTTTTGTCTCATATTCTTGGCGTTTTCACCGTAATTTTGGCCTACTAATAAAATTGTGTTATTTTCTGATTAAGGAAAAAATCGTATAAGCAAGGTTTTGAAGTAAAAAATGCAGTTTAAGATGTAACAATGTGAGATAATTTTTCGATTCCGTTTTTGTCGTTTTTTCCGTTTTTTATTTTTTCGAATAAAACGACGCTTTTTCCGTTTTTTCTTTTGTTTTCATCTTTTTTAAGTTACATCTATGACTGCCATTTTACATATTGCTCAATGCAGATGCTTTGCCTACATGTGGAATGTACAACTCCATCAGTTCACTCCACATTTCACTCTCATAGTCTTTCCTCATCTTTCTCTCGCGTCAAATCCGTGTCAGGGTTGATCACACTGGGAGCACTTCTGAAAGGCTTTTGCTAAGAGAAGCGCATTATTATAAATGTTCATGTATACAATGCGATGCCATACAATATGACAATAGGTGTGTTTATCTCCTTTGTTTATGATATATTTTGTCTTCTTCTTCTTCTCTTGTGTTTCTTCCTTACTGCAGGAGTTCTAAGCCATGACTTAATTTGTGTTTCTGTGATTTCCAGCAAATACCAGCAGTTCAAACTCGCCAAATACTGTGAAGACATCTTTGATGACCTTTTACTCACTCGACCTCTTGACTTCGTACCAGTGAGCAGAAGAATAGAATCTGTTTAAAATCGCTTCTCTGGCTTTTATGAGTAACTGGTAATCGTAATCGTAATCTACAAACTTCTAAAGCGCCACTCGAAAGCCAAGCGCTGGGCACCAGCTTATTCACGAGCACTGCGTTGAGTCAAAATGGTTGTCCGTAAGAGTAGTCCATGGTGGTCCGGGTCGAGTTACCATAGGATCAGAGGAGGCGGGACAGCTGCTATGGCGGGTGTTGTCTGGGCCGGGAATTGGGGGTGGAAGATCAGATGAGACAGGGTAAGAGTTCGTGAAAAGGTGCGACTTCAGTGTCGAATGAAAAGCCCAAGGTGTGATGGATAGAGGAGCCTGAGGTAGGTGATAGTGTGTGATTAGTAATGATGGAGAAGGGAATGGAAAGGATCGGAACTCAGCAGGCAGATCATTCCAAAGGCGTGGTGCTGAGTTGGATATGGCTCGGTTGGAGAACTTGAGATGACTTGTGACCGGCGGTCGAGAGAGTGTAAGGCAGGCGGATGATCGGGTAGAACGCGTAGGCTGGATGGTGAACAGTTCGCGAAGATATCTTTGCTGGAAGCATTGTAAGGAGTTGCAGGTTAAGGGGAGAACTTTGAAGTGGATTCGGTATTTGGCTAGCTGCCATGTGTTTCGGAGGTGAAACAAAACAACTCGTTTCACATTAAATTTTGTTTCAATTCTGTTTCAGCTTGAAACGAACGTTCCTCTTCCGTCTCCAAATCAACTGAAACACAAAATTCTCATAAAAAACAAGAGACTTAAAGCGGACGATGAAAAACGTAAGTTCAGCGAAGAAAAACACATCCAGTTTAACCCTTTGACGTTGAGAGTGTTCTACGTTTGACTGGGACACTGATGCAGCTCATTGCTTAAATCTTGGCAAAGACCATAGTGGCAAACAGCTGGCGGTAAAAGCATTGGTATGCTTATGCATGTATGTATGTATGTGTGTGTGTGTATGTATGTGTGTGTGTATGTATGTGTGTGTATGTATGTATGGATGTATGTATGTATGTATGTATCTATGTATGTATGTATGTGTGTATGTATGTATGTATGTATGTATGTATGTGTATTTACAATGGCATCTGTTGGGTTTATTACGCTTTGACCATCTACTTTTGACTACCATGACTCAAATATCAGATGCTTTGCCATGTAGAATCCTCTCTGTGGAATAAAATTCCACTTCGCCTTTCTTTTTTGTCAGTCTTTCCTCATCTTTCGCTCGCCTCAAATCCTTCCTTTACATCAGGGTCGATTATCCTGGAAGCGCTTCTGAAAGGCTTTTTGCTGAGAGAAGCGCTTTGTAATTGGTCATATACATTGTAGTACAATTCAATCTAATAAAGACTTCTACCATTGGAATAATCACGTCCAAGACAACTGTTGGAGTTTGCTTGATGTGAAGCTTTTATCCGTCATATTCCAGTGGAAAGGGAGGCAGTGGACTTGTGGGGGGGAGAGTGAGTGTGTGTGTAATGAATTAGAGGATGCAGTTATGACTGTGTGTTTGTTTGTCTGTAGGTCAGCTGGAGAACTTCTTCCAAGGCAAGGAGAAAGCCGTCTTAGAAGAGAGCGACGTATCGGAAGACATCGATCCAGCCGTCATGGAAGGTCTGTACATGTGTGCTTGTGCCTCTGTGTTTGTGTCTTTGTGTGTGCTTACATGTGTGTGCTTACATATCTGCACATGTGGGTATGTATGTGTGTGTGTGTCTGTGCATGCGTGCGTGCGTGTGTGTTCAATGAACGCTAATCATGCATATGTGTTCATGCTAATGTATGTATGTGAGTATGTGTATTTACAATGACGTATGCACAATTGTTTGCAGTGTTTGTATATTTGTACGTATGTATGTATGTATGTATGTATGTATTTATATAAGCCGCTGAGTAGGGATCCTGGGCAAGTCCTTCAATCGCAATTGCAGTGTCCACGCTGTAGTCGGGAGTGCCAAGTAGAGGGGCTCTATAACCAGTAAGCATACAAGCATATTTATGTGTGTGCATGTGTGTAGGCTTGTGTGGTTGTACTTTGTGTGTGTGTGTCTGAATATATAATGTTTTCAGAAACTGTTGCATGGTCATCCATACACTGGTGCACTGTGGAAGGAGAGCAATATCAAATGCCATTGTATTGTTTGGTACAAAATTGAGTTGAATTGCATAAAATATTGAATACAGTTTTATTGTATTGCGTCAAATACAGTTGCATTGTATCAATTGCAGTTGTATCTTATTGTATCATATACGGTTGTACTTTATTGTATACAACATACAGCTTGCAATGTGTTTGCATTGTATGTATGTGTGTGTGTTTGATTGCATACATGTACCAGTTTTTGTTGATTTAGTATTGATTATTGATTATTGATTATTGGTTTTGTGTGTCGACGATTATAGACCTGAGTCCTACAGCGAAACAGGAAGACCTTGACGCACATCCAGAGATGGACGTCATTGGAGTCGTCGATAATCTACCTGGAAACAAACCAACCAGCCTCAAGCTAATCGAGAAGAAGGCAAGAAAACAATTAGACATGGTGGCCTTCGATAATATTAATATTGTAGAAGGGCCATTATAGTAATAATAATAATAACTGTGATGATTATGATGATGATGATGATGATGGCAACGACGACGATGATGATGATGGTGATATATTATAATAAATTGACCATAAGGTAATGGTAGTAGTAATAGTAGTGGTAGTGATATTGGTAATGGTATTTTTAGTGGTTGCGGTGGTAGCCTAGTAGTAGTAGTAGTAGTAGTAGTAGTAGTAGTAGTAGTAGTAGTAGTAGTAGTAGTAGTAGTAGTAGTAGCAGCAGCAGCAGCAGCAGCAGCAGCAGCAGCAGCAGCAGTAGTAGGTACTCATTGTAATAATCATAGTGATAATAATAATAATAATTTTGTGACGGATACCTTCAATAACAAAGAACCATCGTTCAGCAAATTTAGTACACAGTTTGAACAAGATAATAATAATTATCATATTCATAATCATAATAATAGCCTGTAGATAACAATGATATATCATGTTGCATATGCGTTACAGTTGGAGTCATCATCAGGTGGTGGTGACGCTGCTGACGCGATTGCTAATTTCGATCCACATGGAACGTTGACGGCAGATGAGGAGGCTGCTCTTCTCAACCAGTACCACTACACCGGCGCCACCACAAACATCCATCCCTACCTCTCGGCCATGGTCAACTACGCCCAGCCGGTCAAGTTCGACGGATTCAGGACCTCAAAGAGTCAGTGGCTGGACAGGGTTTTTTGACAGTATGATCCACGGTTTATAGTGTCAAAGGCTTTCACTAAGTCCAGATTTGGGGCAGTATAATCCACGGTCGATAGTGTCAAAGGCTTTCACTAAGTCCAGATTTGGGGCAGTATAATCCACGGTCGATAGTGTCAAAGGCTTTCACTAAGTCCAGAAAATCCAAGTGTCAAAGGCTTTCACTAAGTCCAGAAAATCCAAGTGTCAAAGGCTTTCACTAAGTCCAGAAAATCCAAGTGTCAAAGGCTTTCACTAAGTCCAGAAAATCCAAGTGTCAAAGGCTTTCACTAAGTTCAGAAAATCTAAGTGTCAAAGGCTTTCACTAAGTCCAGAAAATCCAAGTGTCAAAGGCTTTCACTAAGTCCAGAAAATCTAAGTGTCAAAGGCTTTCACTAAGTCCAGAAAATCCAGTTACTTGTTATGAGTTGACTCCTAATCTATTTCCCTGTGATGTATTTTTCTGTAATGCAGTTACTTGTAGTGTACTTATCCATAATTTACTTACCTATTTAAGGTGTGGGATTCTTGTGTGTTTGCCTTGCATAAATTTTTTACAATGCATTTATTAAGGTAATGGTATAATTATTGTAATTTATTCGCTTGTAATGTACTTACTAGTGCTGTGTCTAGCATTGTATGTGTTTACTTGTAATGTATCCATGTTGGTACCTCCATCTCCACACCCCCCACACACACACCCTCCCACTGCCTGCCACGGCAAACCTTTCCTCTCAATTTGGCCGTGCACTGTGGAGTGTGGAACCTGCTTCCTCCTTCGACCCATTCCTCCTTATCAACCATCTTTTCACTGTCTCAACACACCACTGTTTTCTCTCGTGGTCTCTTGCACTGGGAGCACCTCTGTTTAGCGTGCACACTGCATGATGCGCTACATATAAATTAATCGATACAATGCAATGCGCTCCAGGGAAATGGATATTTCTCCACATATCATTATTTCTGTTTCCGTTCGTTGTTTCAGCGACGAACGTTCACTTTCACATGTCGTCGTTCAACGAATCCGTTGCTCTTGGATATCTCAAGCAGGAGGCAACAGAATTCGTCAAGTATCCTTTGCCGATCAGCAATTGCTTTGCGTTGTGATGGAAGAAGTGTCACTGTTGATCGATATGTGGCACCTCAGAGTGTCAACAGCGGCTTAGCACGCGACTGTTGTTTACAAATTCCTGCATCTGGTCACCACGTTGTTTATCGGATTTTGATTAGTGTCTAATAACTTCATGATACTAGAAATGCTTTGTGTAATTTTTATGCCTGCCTTTGTGTGCTTGTTGCTACAAAATGAACCAATAACCAAAATAGAATCTTGTATTTACTATAGATATGGCTGCTGATGTCATGAAATAAGTAGAAGAGCTTGATAGAAATTGATGTAGCAGAAATTAATTGATTAAACTTTTTGACCTCTCTCTCTCTCTCTCTCTCTCTCTCTCTCTCTCTCTCTCTCTCTCTCTCTCTCTCTCTCTCTCTCTCTCTCTCTCTCTCTCTCTCTCTCTTTCTCTTTCTCTCTCTCACTCTCTCACTCTCTCACTCACTCACTCACTCACTCTCTCACTCTCTCTCTTTGACTGTTAGGTCATGTTCTAAGTGACCAGTGTAATTTAAATTGGAGTAATGTTGTGTAATCTGATGTAATATGCATGCTGTTTATCTTTCTCCTTACCATGTATTGTTATTCAACTACAGTACAGTATTTTCGGATTTTGTCCGGCTATATATACCCTTCGAACACCTGAAATAAAGGTGCTTCATCAAATGGAACTGTGGTTTCTGCCTGATATAATTGGCTCTGTGTGATCCCATATTTATAATATAGCATCGGTTGCTAATCTTTTAAGGGTGTCTAAGTTCGCTGCTTCCTCTTAGATCCTCTGATCGGCCTGACCTGTTTGGTACTGCGTCAGTCCTGCCATCCCTCAGTCCAAATGTTTTGCCTGCATATAACCCCCTCTATGGTATGGACTTCCATCAATTCTCTCTGCCTTTCTGTCTCGCACAGTCTTTCTGCATCTTTCTCTCACATCCTCAGATCCGCCGCTTGCAGTTTCTCTTGCAGTCGATTGCACTCGGAGCGCTTCTGAAAAGCTTTTTGCTCAGAGAAGCGTTTCTTTATAAATGGTTTTGTATACAATACAATGCGTACGTTGACATTCATATGCCTACGTACTTTCAAATATTGGCCTACATGGAAACAGACGTTGACGGTTGTTCTCCTTGATGCGTATCGTCGCCAGTTACAACAAGCGCCAGATGAGTCGAATCTATCCGAAAGGAGGGCGCGTTGATTCGAGCAACTACATGCCACAGGTGAGTCTACCAGTCTCAGGGCTGGAGAAAGGAATAGGGCAACTCTGGTGGTATTTGCAGTTTAACGTCACTGTGTGGTAACAAAGACCATTACCGACGCCCTCCTCCTTTATCCAGGCTTGGGACTGGCACTGGCAGAGTGCAGCCAGTGGCGGAGTTAGGGCAACTCTAATCATTCTTATCCTTATGAGCCGTATGACACTGCATCCTTAAACAACAATAACTAGCCAACTGGAGGACTGAAGCAATGTTCCGATGACTATAGATAAGAAATGGCTAAACACTGGAAACTACTGCCATGTAGTGCCAGTCCCAATCCTGGTTAAATTAGGAGGTTAACGTTATCACCTACCAATAGTAATTTTATTGTTGCTGATCATTATTTTATTATTATTGTTGTTATTATTGTTATCATTGTCATTATTATTTTTTGCGTCCAAGGTATTTATGATCCACCAGGCTCTAAAAACAATTATTATTATTTTACTATTGTTATTATTGTAACTGTTTTATCAAGTAAAGAGTTATATTGTATGAGATATTGTCGTGACTGTTGGATATTATTGTAGATATTCTGGAATGCCGGTTGCCAAATGGTTGCTCTAAACTTCCAGACGCCTGATCTCGCGATGCAACTCAATCAGGGAAAGTTCGAGTACAATGGAAACTGTGGGTACGTCAGAGTATTTATGTTTATGATATTTGGTGTGTAATGAGTATTTTAGTGTATCAAATCAATGTTAGTTTAATTGTACTTAAATGTACATGTATGTTGGGAGATGATAATAATTATATATGTGTTGTACATAATAATTATGTACAACACATATATATTGTTATTGATGTTTTGGTATATATATTTATTTTTTATAATATATATATATATATATATAATATTGGTGTGTGCATGTATATAAAAATATGTATGCATGTTTTTATGCACTTGTGCTGTCTCCTTCTATCTGTTCATTCTGCTCAATGTATCCATCTTTTCCATTCGATAGATATCTTCTGTATCCAGACTTATATTAGTAGTTTTGGTGTGTGTATGTATGTATAGTTTTGTCCTGCTCAATATCTCTCTCTGTATCTAGTTATCCTGCTCAGTGTATCTGTCTCTCGCATCATTCGTGTTTTTCTAGATTTCTTCTGAAGCCAGACTTCATGCGACGTCGTGATCGTGTTTTCGATCCATTCTCCGAGAGTCCGGTCGATGGCGTCATAGCTGCACACTGCTCCATTCAGGTTGGCGGCACTACTTCTTCTGCTTCTTCTGCTTCTTCTTCTTCTCCACAGAACGTCTCTCCAGGCTATTGTTTACGCATTAGAGCATGTAGCGTCCTTTTGGTAACGTAAAGTGTGATCAGGTTGTACAGATTACACAATCTAATGTTACCTAATCAGAGAAAAGACTGTCATTGTTGCGATGCCCAAGAGAAGGAGGAGGGGAAGGAGGCATTGGAAGAGGTGGTGGTGGAGGAGGAGGAGGAGGAGGAGGAGGAGGAAACTTGGAAGATGTGGTGGTGGAGGAGGAGGAGGAGGTGATGGAGGAGGAAGAAGTGAAAGAAGAGAAGAGGAGGTAGAAGAGGAAGTGGAAAAGAGAAGAGGTCAAGAAAGATGAGATGATGGACGAAGAGGTGGTTGAGAAGGAGGAGGAAGAGGTGGAGATGGAGGAGGAGCAAGAAAAAATGAAAGATGAGAAGAGGAGGAAGATGCGGAGGAAAAAGAGAAGAGGAGGAATATGAGGTGGAAGAGAAAGAGGAAGTACAGGAGGAAGAGGAGGCAGATGAAGAAGAGGAACACTATGCTATTCCTTGAGCTAGCCTGATAGGCAACCATAGGTATGAAATGCATATTGACATCATTTTCATCGCTTTGTCACACGAAGGCAGTTATCCAAAAAACAGGATTAAAAAAACCGATGAAAACAACAACAACAATCCCAGTTGTTGTGAATCCATTACTTGAATTGACGTTGTGTCCACTCTCGACAATCTCGTCCTAACTTCTTTTCCAGGTGATATCCGGTCAGTTTCTGTCCGACAAGAAGGTTGGGACGTACGTGGAGGTCGACATGTACGGTCTGCCAACGGACACCATCCGAAGGGAGTTCAGGACGCGTACCGTCCCAAACAATGGTCTCAATCCGGTCTACAATTGGGAACCGTTTGTCTTCAGGAAGGTCAGTCAAACGCATTTCATCAACGGTCACAAGTATTATCTTGCAAATGCATTTCATCAACGGTCACAAGTATTATCTTGCAAACGCATTTCATCAACGGTCACAAGTATTATCTTACAAACGCATTTCATCAACGGTCACAAGTATTATGTTACAAACGCATTTCATCAACGGTTACAAGTATTAGCTTACAAACGCATTTCATCAACGGTCACAAACTTGTATTAGCTTACAAATGCATTTCATCAACGGTCGCAGGTATTATCTTACCGAAAAGTGCAGATTCCCCTTAAATGAAGTGATTTCACTTTGGATTAATTGAGTTAAATGATCACTGAGCATCAATATCTGCCTTTCTGTTACATGGATTTTTAAAAATATTTTCGTTAAATTTCTTTGACCAGCTGAACAGCTCCAATCAGGGTTGCCAGGTCGTCGCGAAAATCGCGAATTGGGCGACTTTTGAAAGTGCTCGCGACTGAAAATTTCGTCCTCGCGACCTCGCGCTTTTTGGGCGACTTTTGGATTGTCTCGCGGTCGCCACGGCGACATTAATTTTTGGAATCTCATAAATTCACCGTGGAAGATTAAAATTACTGTGACCAGTTGTGTGTGGCGTTGTCTACCTAAAAATAAAGGCATTAATTCTATAAGGAGCACGGACTAATTTACCGCAAGCACTAAATTGCATGCATTGGCGTAGTTTATCAGGGGTTACGGGGGGCTCAAGCCCCCACAAGAAGGTCAAGATTCTGGTTTTTCACAATTGTAATCAAGGCAATTTATATATCATCGTCGGTTGCAAGTTACTTCTAGAATGCTTTACAAACAAAGCCTAATTATATTATTGTCAAAGTTTAGCATAAATGCAAACTGCACGGAAGCCAAGGCCGTAGCTAGGGGGGTGTTTTGAGTGATTGAACACCCACCGAAATGGAAAATGCGGAAAAAAAGTAATGCATTTACCAGCACTTGATGTAAAATGCATGAAAAAAACAATGAAAACACCAATCGAATGAAAAAAGACTAAAAATAATTAACCAATTGGTCATGTTTTTTAAATTTTGGTCGATGACCAAAGAAAGGTCATCAGTTTTTTGCGAAGGAAAATTGAACACCTTTTTTAAAGATTTTGTACTGATGACTTAAAAAGTCATCAGTTTTTTAACTTGCTCTTTAGTGCTGTAATATGCCGAGCAAATTTCTGTACAGGGTAACGGCCTCTGTTGTCATAGACCCAGGTCAACTCGGATCCATCAATCATTAGAAGAAATATTGAACACCTTTTGTTGAAGATTTCGGACGGATGACCAAGAAAGTCATCTCCTTTTTTAGAAGGAAATTGAACACCTTTTATGAAGATTTTGGACGGATGACTAAAATAAAATCATCAGTTATTTGTTGAAGAGAAATTGAACACCTTTTTTAAAGATTTTGGACGGATGGCTAAATAGTCATCAGTTATTTTAAAAGGAATATTGAACACCTTTTTGAAGATTTCGGGCGGATGGTTAAAATAAAATCATCAGTTATTTGTTGAAGGGAAATTGAACACCTTTATTAAAGATTTTGGACGAATGACTTAAAAGTCATCAGTTATTTTAGAAGGATGACTTTTTAGTCATTCGTCCGAAAACTTTTTAAAAAAGGTGTTCAATTTCCAAGTGAGATGATTATTTAATTATACGATATGTGATTTTGAATTTTATAGGTTTAGATAATTGGAATTATGGACACTTCAAAACTATGGTGGTGGCATTTGCAGTTTCACGTCACTGTGTGGTAACAAAGACCATTAGCGACGCCCTCCTGCTTTATCCAGACATGGGAGTGGCACTGGCGGAGTTCAAAACAGTGGACTTTTAAAGAAATGTCTGGCCTCCCAAGATCGATCATCAAACTCCGCCCATGATTGCATGTCAACTAAATTTTTACGTCAACCTTTTTATCATGTATCTTCCGACTGGCGCGTTTCTATTCAGCTCCAAGATATTTGCCACCAATAATTGGCGGCAAATTTCATCTTTCATGCACGAGGTACGCGGGCACCACGCCTATTTTGGAAAAGCACTATAGATGGTATTTCTCTAACTCACGTTATGGGAAAGTGGGCGAAATACGTTAAATTATACAACAAGAATTGGAAACGACTCCCATATTGTGAAGGTAGGTTCGATAACTCCCAATTCACCGCAATACATAGGCCTAACCCTTACGGTACATTTAATGTACGATTCATTTATTGTTTGTAAACCAATTTAGCCGTCACTAGAAATCACGGCGAAATTCATAACAGAATGCAAAAATACTTATAAATACGATATTGTGTAACAGACTCATGGCACAATTTAAATCATTAGTGACGTGTTTTTTACGACGTGATGTCTGTCAAGTGATCCCTCCGGCGAGGACAAAGCGTTTTGTAAGGCATGTAGCAAAGTTCGATAATCTCGCGATTTTCGCGACTTTTTTCGTGATAATCTCGCGCTTTTCGCGACTTTTTGTCGAGATCTCGCGACAAAATTTTTCCGAAATCTGGCAACCCTGGCTCCAATGACTCTGTCACGACATGTTGAAACTGTCACTGCAAAGAGTAGTGGTTAGGCCTGAAAAATGGTTTCCGCTTTCTCGGGGTGGCAAAAAGCCCCTTTTGCCTCTCTATGCGGGCACCCATGGATCGAACGATGTGAGTAGGCTGCGTGAAGAAATCTATTTGATTTGTTGTCTTGTAGGTTGTTTTGCCTGACTTGGCTGTTTTCCGTATCGCAGTCTATGAAGAGACAGGGAAGCTGATTGGCCAGCGGATACTTCCATTGGATGGTCTACAGGCAGGTATGTCCACCACCTCTGTTTATCTGCCTCCTTTGTTTTCTTTTGTTTGATTATTTTGTTTAATTATATTTGTTTACTTATTTTGTGAATTTTTGCAGTTTACAGGTTCACATGTATGAGTTCAGATAATATAAGAGCGCCTCTGAGTTGTTTTTTTCTTGAAGGAGCGCTATATAGATGTTCGAATAAATGAATGAATGAATAAGTATTACAAAGAAAAAGAGAAGGGTAGTTAGACACCTCTTTTAAGCATTTTTTAACTTATTCAAATAATTCGAAATTAATCCAGGAATACTATTTTCTGGAAACAAGGCGGATACTTTTTGCAAGTTGGTGAAATCTCATTTATAATATTGCTGTATCATTTATATTGCTGTATCATTTATTTTGCTGTATCATTTATTTTGCTGTATCATTTATATTGCTGTATCATTTATATTGCTGTATCATTTATATTGCTGTATCATTTATATTGCTGTATCATTTCTATTGCTGTATCATTTATTTTGCTGTATCATTTATATTGCTGTATCATTTATATTGCTGTATCTGCGCTGGAATAGCCTCAGAGTGGGTTCGTTTAAGAGATGCTATGCAAATTTTTTAATGAATGACTGGATGAATATTTAACTGCTAATTAATTTAATAATTGTTGAGATCGGTGGTCATATTTCTATTTTCACCTCCCAAGCTGTTCTCAATTTCACAAACTGTTGAAGACTGCTTTTTTCACTTGATCTCGGCCGGGAGCGCCTTTGAGTAGGTGCCTTGAAGGGGTGCTATATAAATATTGATTGATTGATTGATTGATTTCAAAGAGACAAAGACTGATTAGAAATAGACCCTAGAGTGATGTTCAATATTGAGACGCTGGTTGTTGTGTGCTGATCACTGCAGGATATCGTCACATCTCGTTAAGAACGGAAGGCAACTTTCCTCTCTCGCTTCCCACTGTCTTCTGTCGCATCTCGCTCAAGACGTACGTTCCAGAGGGATTTGGAGGTTGGACTCGTTTCAGCATTATTCATCGCGATTAACTTTGACTTATTGCACAGACTTTGCTTTTTGTAGACTCTCATCATTAATTAATTTGCAACACTCTATATTTAACATTTGAGTTTGAGATGTTGATGATTATGCCATCATCAATCATCATCATCATTATCATCATCATCATCATCGTCATCATCATCATCAACAATCAATCATCATTATGATCATCGTCAGGGTGATGGTGATGGCGATGACGACAACAACAACGATGACGATTATGATGATGATTATGATGATTATGATGATGATGATGATTTAGTATTACGATGACGTTGCCACTGATGATGATGATGATTATTGCTACAACGCCACTGATGATGATAATAATAATGAAGACAACGCTATCATCATTGTAGCGTTCGTTGACGCACTGTCGCTGCCGATCCAGGCGATGTCGCAGGCAGAGAAGCGTGCGCGTCAGATGCGAGTGATGGGCGTCAATGACAACGACATCATCATCGGCGACACAACGATGGCGACGCTCGGCAGAACGTCACGACAGATGGAGTCGGTTGATGGAGGGACGGGCGGAGTGGGTGGAGGAATGGGAGGAGGAGGGGGAGGGATGACGCCGTTGTTGAACAATACACAAGTGACGCAGAGAGCGATCAGCATTGTTTCGATGCCTCAGACGCCGAATGCTACATTGTCGTTTGAGAAAGACAAGAGGGGTAGAGATGATGATGATATTATGTCGATTTATTCATTCATTCATTGAAGGGTTTTTATTTTGAGAATTTATTCATTCATTCATTATTTATTCTTTGAGAGCATTTATATATAGTGCCCCTTCAAGAAACTACTCAGAGGCACTCCCAGGACAACCGCGAACAAAGATAAAAGACTTGAGAGACTTGTAGAACCCAGTCGGATGGACCACAAGTAGAGAGCGAAGCGTAACTGGGAGGTCGTTCCGGACAGTAGTTTACATAGCGCCCGTAGCAGTTCTAGTAGGGAGAATTGAAGTGGACGGTGGGTGGAAACTGAATGAGTTCAAAGTATAAAAATCTAATCTGATCTAATTGTCGTTATCTTATTGCGTGGGTGACATTGGTGGTCGGAGTGAGCAGGTGAGCGTCGAAGTAAACTAATGAGTAATCAATCAATCGTTCAATCAATCGATATTTATTGACCACTACAAGCATGTATTTCAAATAATTCATTTAGACCAGTGGCCCTCCAGGCCTAAAAAAATGGCCCTCATCTCTCAAAGAATTAACAAAAATGATGAAATATTAACAATTTGGACAGGATAGAACACATAATTTGTTTTATTACAACTTGTTTTACTTTGGCGTTTATAAATAACATCAAAACATTATATTTTGATTAAATTATAGCAATTTTATATGCGTCTAGTTAATTAAATTTTAGCCTTGTGGCCTATAATGTTCTTCGACCAAGAAAAAGTGGCCCTCATTTCCTCCAACTTATAAAAAGTGGCCCTAAGGTCAAAAAAGTTTGGGAGCCACTGGTTTAGACTTTGGAGGGCGTCAATAGGTAAACACAAAGGGAAGCATACGGTCTCACTAAGATCGTTGCCCTATTTACATAATTAGTCATTTATCAATTGCTATCAATCATCTTTTGATGGTCGTCGTCATTTTAATACAAATGCAGTCAAATGGTAGAATTTCAATTTGCGTTTGAATTGATAAACTGTGAATAATAAAGGAGGTTTTCCCTTTCGAACAGAGGAAGCCGGTTTTGATCCGATCACGATCGAGATCCTGCGAAACGACAAACAGTTCGTGAAGTTGATAAAGAAGCAGCAGAAGGATTTGGACGCGGTGAATAAGCATCACGCGAAGGAGAAGTCGCTGCTGCAGAAGCAACATTGCATGGTCATCGATAAGATGGTTGCAGCGCATGAAAAGGAACGATTGACACACGAGAAGCTTGTCGTCGAAAGACAGACCGAGAGAAACTTGAAGCCTAGGAAAAGGTGAGATTTATTTATTTCTCGCAATCTATAAGCGCGGTGGTGTAGTGGTGGCGTCGTTGCCTTGAAGCCGGAAGGTTCGAGGTTCGAATCCACCTCAAGTCGCCGCGTAGGGACCTTGGGCAAGTCCTTCACTTGCACTTGCTCAGCGCTTCGGCGTGAAACTCCGATGCAGTGTCCGCTCTGCATTCGGGAGCGCCTCTGAGTGGAGAGAGCTTGAAGGGGCGCTATAACAAGTGCACATACAAAAAAAACTGTTCTGTTTGGCCGTGCTGGAGTCGGGAGCGCCTCTGAGTAGTTTTCTTGAAGAGGCGCTATATAAATACTTGAATGATTGAATGAATTTGCTATAGCGCCCTTTCAGGCTCTTCACTTAGAAGCGCCCATGACTACAGCACGGACACTATACGGAATCTACTCAGAGGCACTCCCGACTACAGCACGGTCACTGCATCGGAGTTTCATGCTGAAGCGCACGAGCAATTGCGAGTGAAGGACTTGTCCAAGGTCCCTACGCATCGGCTTGAGGCGGATTCGAACCTTCAACCCTCTGGCTCCAGGGCACCGAACCCATCACTACACCACCTCACCACAATCGATTGGCTAGTTGCTGTAAGCTAGAAACTTCTGGAACTTTTTCTTTCTCCACCGTAGTGTAGCCTAGCTATGCTTATCTGCTACTGTGCACCTACAGCATTTTGCCTGTTATTTTAATAAACAACTTATCTATATGCATGGTTAAAACACTGATTCTAAATCACTTGTTCTTTAGAAGGTTAAAATATGGCTTATCAGAATGGACCGTAGGAACGATACTGATAGTAACTTATTCTTTTAAGGTACTAACAGTGACTTATTGAATCTAGTTCTGACCACAAAAGTGCTGATGATGTTACGATATTGTTTGAGCTTATCGTTTTTGTCTTATTTCATTTTGTTCTGACCATTAAGCCACTGTAAATTTGATGCCATATTTAGCATGTTCTAGTTCAGACCTAAAAACCTTTATTGCCCTATTGCATACTACAAGACTACTACAACTACAAGAACTTTCTTTACATTAGACCTGTAGAACTCCACGTTCCAGAACTTTCTCTTTCTAAAAACTATGAAGAAAAACTAGGAAGAAAAACCAGGACGAAACCTGTTCAATTGTTTGTGTTGTCTGAAATGCTAATGATAATCAGATTTGTGATGTGCTTAGTTTTATAGATGAAGACCATAGCCTTGCCTAATAATGATAATAGAAATAATAATAATGGTAATAATAATAATAATAGTAATAATAATAATAATGATAATAATAATAGTAATAATAATAATAATGATAATAAGAGTAGCAATAGTTATTCTTCGGAATTGTTTTTAGAATAGGGGCGCGTCTGGTTTGCAATAGCAGACGTTTCATAATAATAATATTAATAATAATAATAATAATAGTAATTATGATAATGATGATATTATTATTATTATTTTTAGTATTATTAATAATCCTTTCAGATGCCACTAACCAACTATTTTCTTCTTATTTCAGTGATGCAAACAGTTACGACCTGCGACCAGATCCCGAACAGGTTCTACAGACAAACGTTGCTCGACACAAAGTGAAGGTTTATCTCACTCTCTCTCCCCCCCTCCATCCAATTTCAGATTTATTTGCTTACAAACCTGTTTTCTTGCATTTTCATTCAATCATGCGTTCGCTCAGGAATTTTACAGTACATCTTCAAGGGGATTTTTCTAAGGCACTCATGACTCTAGCCACGGCCGTCTAGCAGAGTTTAAAAAGTGCAGTTGTGACCCGTCTGACCAAAACCCAGCTAATGTTGCAATGCACGCTTCTAAAGTAATGACCAAAATGTCAGTGGCGGCGCTAGGGGGGGCTAGGGGGCTAAGCCCCCCTAAAAAAGGCCATCCATTTTTTTCATGTAAAAATTAATTTTTTTGACAATTAACCCCCTTTAGCCCCCCAAAACTGAAATCCTGGCACCGCCACTGCAAAATGTGATAAAAACGCATTTGGGGTGTTTTTTTGATAGACTGATAAATAAATGTCTTAAAAAGAATAAAACACCCATTTTTAAAAATTCTTTATTAAATTATTTTTGGATGATTGTAGTGACTTTTGTTGAAATAATTCGATTACTTTTCCTTAAATTTGCCACTTAATAACCATATTCGGCATAACACTCTGCTTATTTGCAACATGGTTGCTAAAGAATCTTGCATTCCAAATTTATAGAAAACTTTAAATGCACTTTTCTCAGAACAGTAATTCAAACGGTTGAACCATATTTTTGCTCGTAACTTTGGACAGGAAGATGGTAGAGCAATAAGATTTGTGTCGTTTAAAGAAAAGACTTTATGCTTTTAAAGGATGAATGACGCTCAATTTGTAAAAAACGACTTTAGCCTGATTTTGTTAGGATGGATCACAGTTCTGAGTTGAATTAAAAATTCTGTAAGTAAGAGTCCCGGGAAGCAGGTGCAGCCCCTGGGGTCTGAGGAGACCATTCAAGACCTATGGGCCCACCACGGAAAAGGCTTGAATCTGCATAGTGGCAGTTCATTATACAAATTCAACCAAGAGCACCAGTAGACGCAGCACTGCATAGAACACACTATTCAGTTGGATGGGAAGCCAGAGTAGATTGACAAGCAATAGTCAAGGTAGGCTGTGATGAAAAAATACGCTAGGGTGGTGAAGGGATTTATCCTCAACTGCATCCAGAGTTAAACATGGTACCAGAGTTAAACACGGTACCAGAGTTAAACACGGTACTCTCAAGAGCATTGCACGATCGAATGACAGCATCCTTGTGAGCTGTTCAGCATGCATGATTAACATTGATCATATCGTGGATGCGTAATTTGCCGATGTGCTGTGATATATGCTGTGATGCTTATGACAATGGTACTGTTGTTGTTTCGGCTGCCTCAGGTGAAGGAACTGGTGGCCGACCAGACAAAGGAGTGGACGGAGATGGTGATGCGGCATCTAGCCGAGGTCTACGAACTTCTGAAGACGCACATTCAACAGCAGACGGAACTTCTGAAGCAGGTGATGTCGGAGATGCAAGCGAATCAGGCGAAGGATCTCGACCTACGCAACGAACGGTCAGCACAAAACCTATCTATCGATTTATTTCATTTTATTCTTTAAAGTAATTTATCCAACACAGATGCAACTCAAACGAATGATGTTTTGTTGTTCATGGCATATATATATAATATGGAGACTGTCACAATGCAAGGATACGAAATTATGTTAGTAGATGTGATTGCAAGGAACACATACATTTGTGGGGCGCGGTGGTGTAGTGTTGTGTTCGTCGCCTTGCAGCTGAAGGGTTGCAGGTTCGAATCCACCTCAAGATGCCGCGTAGGTAAATTGGGCAAGTCCTTCACTCGCAATATTATTGCTCTGTGCTTCGGTGTGAAACTCCGATGCAGTGTCCGCTCTGTAGTCGGGAGCGCCTCAGAGTAGGGAGCTTGAAGGGGCGCTATAACTAGTGCGCATATAAGCAAACAAACAAACAAATACATAAAAAGACACACATGCCTACATTCATACATACGTACACATACATAATAAGCTTATCATATATATATTATGCTAGCGTATATATGCGCTTGCATTCATACATACATGCATAAATGCATAGTTTACTTACGTTCACACACACACACATGCGGCACATGTATACCAATTCACAAAGTCTTAATTACATGGGTTTGTCGAAACAATTTTTCTGGTAATTGTGTCATTTGTTGATCATTGCTTTTCTGCTTTGATTTGCAGCGAATTTAAGGATCTGAAGGCGAAGCAGGTGAAGCAATCGATGGAGTCCGTCAAGTCTCTGATGGCCGACAAGGGCATCAAGAACAAAGCAGAGCGCGACAGGTCAGTAGACTAGACTAGACTGTAGGTCTATTCGTATCACACTCACTGCTTCTATTAAGTGATTAAGTAAGAGCACCTTTTCCACACACATTTGAAAACCATTCTCTTTGATCATGGTTTGGTGCTGTCGGGTTGGGAGTGACTCTGAGAAGTTTCTCTTGAAGTGGCGCTGTATAAATTAAGGATTACGAGTGTATTGATGTGACAGTGATGGATGTTTTTCCAGGAGGGTTCGGGAAATCCAGGAGAACAACGTGAAGAAGTTTGTTGAGGAGAGAAGGCGTCAGGCGAAACGTCACAATCAGCTGAAGGACACGCTGACAAAGGCTCACGTGGAACAGATGGAGCAACTCGTACATGAAATGAACAAGGTCTCTTTTTCTTATATTCAATCATTACATTACTGCATTATGATTGCTCAAACTGAAAAAATGTCAATCAATCAATCAATCGTAGATTTATATAGTGCCCCATCAAGATCTCTAATTAATGTCGCGAAAATTGTTATTCTTTCTTAGTGTGCTGCAAGCCAAAAAAGGTTGGGAATCACTGCTCTGTGCATTTTTCTTCTCTTGTGACCTTGCACACTCAGAGGAGCACCTCTTAATGGTTCACCCTACTAGATAGAGCTGCTCTGTAAAAAGTGTTTCAATACATTGCAATACAATTGCATTTGTCTTAAATACAATTGCATTTGTCTTCGATACAATTCCATTTGTCTTCAAAACAATTGCATTTGTCTACAATACAATTGCCTTTGTCTTTAATACAATTGCCTTTGTCTTTAATACAATTGCCTTTGTCTTTTATAGAATTGCATTTGTCTTCAAAACAATTGCATTTGTCTTCAATACAATTGCATTTGTCTTCAAAACAATTGCATTTGTCTTCAATACAATTGCATTTGTCTTCAATACAATTGCATTTGTCTTCAAATACAATTGCATTTGTCTTCAATACAATTGCATTTGTCTTCAATAGAATTGCATCTGTCTTCAATACAATTGCATTTGTCTTCAATACAATTGCATTTGTGTTCAATACAATTGCCTTTGTCTTCAATTGAATTGCATCTGTCTTCAATACAATTGCATTTGTCTTCAATACAATTGCATTTGTCTTCAATACAATTGCCTTTGTCTTCAATTGAATTGCATCTGTCTTCAATACAATTGCATTTGTCTTCAATACAATTGCATTTGTCTTCAATACAATTGCCTTTGTCTTCAATTGAATTGCATCTGTCTTCAATACAATTGCATTTGTCTTCAATACAATTGCATTTGTCTTCAATACAATTGCATTTGTGTTCAATACAATTGCCTTTGTCTTCAATTGAATTGCATCTGTCTTCAATACAATTGCATCTGTCTTCAATACAATTGCATTTGTCTTCAATACAATTGCATTTGTCTTCAATACAATTGCATTTATCTTCAATACAATTGCATTTGTCTTCAATACAATTGCATTTGTCTTCAATTGAATTGCATCTGTCTTCAATACAATTGCATTTGTCTTCAATTGAATTGCATCTGTCTTCAATACAATTGCATTTGTCTTCAATTGAATTGCATCTGTCTTCAATACAATTGCATTTGTCTTCAATACAATTGCATTTGTCTTCAATAGAATTGCATCTGTCTTCAATACAATTGCATTTGTCTTCAATTGAATTGCATCTGTCTTCAATACAATTGCATTTGTCTTCAATACAATTGCATTTGTGTTCAATACAATTGCCTTTGTCTTCAATTGAATTGCATCTGTCTTCAATACAATTGCATTTGTCTTCAATACAATTGCATTTGTCTTCAATACAATTGCATTTGTCTTCAATACAATTGCATTTGTCTTCAATACAATTGCATTTATCTTCAATACAATTGCATTTGTCTTCAATACAATTGCATTTGTCTTCAATTGAATTGCATCTGTCTTCAATACAATTGCATTTGTCTTCAATTGAATTGCATCTGTCTTCAATACAATTGCATTTGTCTTCAATACAATTGCATTTGTCTTCAATACAATTGCATTTATCTTCAATACAATTGCATTTGTCTTCAAAACAATTGCATTTGTCTTCAATACAATTGCATTTGTCTTCAAAACAATTGCATTTGTCTTCAATACAATTGCATTTGTCTTCAATACAATTGCATTTGTCTTCAATGCAATTGCATTTGTCTTCAATACAATTGCATTTGTTTTGCAGGAAATGGAAGAAACCGAGATGTCCTACGAGGAGGCAAAGCTTGCACAGAAACCAGAGACAGTCATCTAAGTCATCTCGCATCAATCATCCGAGTCATCTCTGAATCTTTCTCTCTCGCGTCTGCTGGCCCATTGCTGTCATGAACACGACAAAAAGGTCTTTTCCAGCATCGCCGCATTTCTTTCCGGCTTTTCCCGATTTGTCTCCGGTAGCAAGTGATGCAGAGCGAGCGACACGTGAGCACGGAAGAAGGACTCTGCTTTGCTATGACTAGAACGTCTGTTCAAGATGCGGAAAATTGTTTAATTCTGTACATAGTTTAATCTTCGCTTTAACTATTTCTTTTATGTGAGACTCGGTGTTTTAAAGACAATACGCTTTCTTTCTCCAATCCATTTCAGGATTCTGAGTCAGAAAATAAGTACGGTAATGAATAAACTATGATAACAACTTTTGCTTTAGCACTATTGGCGATTTTTCTGAAGTTTTAGCGAAAAAAGTAGCTTTAGTCGAAGAAAGTGGGTGTCTTTTCAAAAAACTGCATCTAAAATTACGCATATGAGTTTAAATTCTTACCCCAGAGTCGGAAATTTTTATCTGTATGCATAATAATTATGAGTTTGGATTTATGTACGCAGTCATCAATTGATATTCCTATTCGTATTTATAAATTTAACTACTTCGAACGCATTTGATATTTTAATTTATGCTAATAATAACAACTTGATTTGCATGTCGCCGAAAAGTTGCAATTTAAAATGTCTGGCGTAAACAATAATTGTCAAGCGAAAAGTGGTTTTCATATTGCATAAGTTATGATTTATACCTGTAGCGATATTTGTTTAATCGAAATTCAATTCAATTATCATAAAGGCGATAAAACAGTGTATATATAACGAATCTAGCGGCCGATATTGCGTTCTGTCGTTGCTTCTGCCTCTTTTTGTGGTCTGGATTAGGTCATTTTATGGTTGCGGAACTTTCTAAGATGTTGCTTCGATGTTACCGTCTCAACGGCTTAGTCATTTTCACAAGTCCAATTGAGATAACGTTGGTTTTTAGCTTCTTCATGGTTTGGTCTTTGGTTTTTGCCTTCAATCTGATAACTGCTACGCTATGTGTTGTATCGGTCTAACATTATTTTTTTTCACCGAGTTATGTATATATTCCTCGGTCCTATTATCATTATTATTATCATTATTATTATTATTATTATTTTCACTTTTGTTAACTTTTTATTAGCTTATTATGCTTTGTTATTATTATTATTATTATTGTCGCTAGGTTGATTTTTAGGCTTGATGTAAGCATTTTCAATTTCACATATTATTTCTTAAGGTGATTAGTATTTAGTTGATTGCTATTGAGTTTGTTAATATTATGCTTATCAGTCAGTTTTATTGTTGGTACAGTTACTTGTTTTATTAGGATTATTAATAAAATATTACGATAATTATTATTTTATTAAAATTATTTTTTTATTATTATTTTAATATTTTTTCTATTATCTGCCAAATTGTGAGCCTGCATGTCATCTGGATTTCGATCGGAGTTTGAATTCAAAACGTGGTCATCATGCTCTTAATTGAATTTTAAAACTGTTTTATTTTAGAAGCCATTCGGCATTTTAGGATGAATTTAAATATTGGTGTTTTGATGTTTTGACTTTAAGACTAAACAAGAAGTGGCTGTGCCCAAAGGATTCAAATGGCACAACCCTTTGTCAGTTCTCTAAATGCTTTTACACTGTAGGTAAACGTGTAGTTTATGGTAGTAACTTATTCGTCCGTTGTAGCATTGCTATTTTCATCAATCCAACTTCCTCTTTGGTAAGAATTTTTTCCATCAATCCATCTCTTGTTTGCGCAAGAATTTGTTTAATCAATCCCACTTCTGTTTAACCAACTATTGCGATATTATTTTGTCATCAGTGCAGCTTCTGTTTCAGTAGAAATTATTATTCATCAATCCAGCTGCTATTTAAGTAAGGTTCTTTTCATAATTTAACCCACGTTTTAAAAATTGCTTTTGTCAATCCGACTTCTACTTAGCAAGAATTCTTTTCATCAGTGCTGAGACCATGCAATGGTGTCAGACTTGTTCACGACGCCCAGATACACGTTTACCATACTATATTAAATTGATGTTGGAAAGAAAGTCGCCCCTTAGACGAATGATTGTGGTGTGTTTATTAAGACTTTTATGATGAGATTAGCCTATACTGAAATTTGGAACCAATCCAGTTGTCATTGGATTGTTACTGCTTGTGAATATTTTTATGGCATTTCTTACTAAATAATCTGCTAGAAGCACCGGTTCACAGAGTTTAGTTGTGAACAGTTCTCTTACTTTGGAACATCCATTGATGGAGGAAAAGGCGCTATAGAAGTCAGTGTGTTATAATATTTAAATGGAGTCAGAAGTGCATTGTGTTGCGGTCAAGCAAGGTTGAACTCAGTCAGCAATGTGATATTTTTGTTCGAGTCACATGAAATAGAGAAGCGTTGAGCGAATAGCACATGCAGTTATGATTGGCTGACACTTGGATCATTGTCACGTTTTGGTGCCAAATCCTTTCTTGAGAGTGAATTCCATTATTACCTGTATTTTTTAAAGCTTCTTTCAGTGCAATTTTCTGTTTTTGTTGTTGAACAGAATTAGTTTGACACAGTAAAGAATCATTATTGTTAGTTGGTAACTTCAGTTGCAGCAAATATTTTGTAATTGTTGACAATTCCGCTATGGTTGAAGTCTTGCGCTGGCTGCCTAACACGGCACGTATCCACTACAACTGGATTCTCTTTCTCGTCTCCAGAGCACAGCTGGGATTAGGCTAAATGCTCCAGAATACGTTGAGATCTCAGACTAGAATGTTATGCAAAAGCTGTTACCTTCATTAATTGTTTTTCATCTCGATCATTGCGTACGATAATTCTGGCATTTGTCTTGATTCTGTTTTCTACTCCAGACTAGGACTGCATGTTCTCGCGGTAGAAACGGAGTTCCCATGTAAAATGGCCTTCGGATTGTCACCTCAGAACTGTACTATATAACGAGGGCTGACAAGCAAAGGTGGACATAACAGACTACAATGCTAAGAGAGTTATATGCACTTTTGCTTCTAAAAGCAAGCTAAGTATCGGAGAAGGCTTGTTACATGTTTAATGACACTGCCATATCAAAGATGATTAGTGTCGCCCTCCTTCTTTATCCAGACTTGGGACTGGCACTGGCGGAGAACAACCAGTGGAGGAGTTTGTATCGGAGAACACGCGAGTAGCTATAATTATATAGGCGCCTTATTTGCTATGATTTGTCACTTTCTGTTGCAATTTTGGAGTAGCCTGCCCTACTCGCTAAGATTTGACGCTCCCTGTGTTGCCTATTTATGGCTGTCATCGGAAGCCAATTGGTGCCCAACATTAATATGTTTCCGCTTATTAATTTTTAATCATATTGATTTTTGTTTTGAGTAAGCGCCTGTGAATAAACTGGTCCTCGTGACTTCGCTTTTGTGAGTGCTGTAGAAATCTCGAGATTACGATAACGATTACTATGACTGGTGAATGGGTTCCCATCCCATCGTATGTGACAAAATGGCCTACTCTGTTAAAAGCGGCTTGGACATTAGACGTTGAGTGCCACATATTTATTTAGCCTACTATAAAGTCGCAGCGCTCTTGAATAAGCTGGTGCCCTGCGCTTGGCTTTCGAGTGGCGCTTTAGAAACTTGGAGATTGTGATTTTCGTTTCTGTAGCCTATTTGTTTTTCTCGGCCTTTTTATATAGCGCAAGTTTTAGGGTCCTGGTCATAATCATAATCTCAGTGAATGTGATCTTCTATGTTGTGTAACTGTTTATCAACTTCTGTAATCGGAAGCTGGTCTTCGTGAGTTAAATTCTCGTGGGTGTTTATTGGTCCGCGTGGCGTGATCAAGACCTCTTCTTGGTCTTCACGAGATCTTATAGTTTCCGGTGGAACATATATCCTAGTCTGATTGTAGATCTGATCAACGAAGGTTCTATTCGCGCAGTGGCGACGCCACCATAGGTTGCGGAAGGTCATATGCAAAGAAGCTGCTTATTTTTACTCTTTTCCTCCCCTATGACTTGGGACCATTCATAAATGACGTCATGCACCTAGAGGGTTCACACATTATTTTGTGACGATGTGTGACAGTCCCATACTAGATCATAATAATTTTATGACTGTTGTTGTGTTGACAGTCTTTCGTCATCTTTCTAGTCTTTCGTCATCTTTCTCTTGTCTAAAGACCTGCCTTTTCTCTCAGAGTTGCACGCACTGGGAGCGCTTCTGAAAGGCTCTTGCTGCAAGAAGCGCTTTACAAATGGTCAGATACGATACGATACGAGACGTGACGAGGTGATGAGTCAGAAATCGTCCAAAATTGCGTGACGTCATTTATGGAAGGCCGTTGTCAAAAATTCTTTGGAGTTTTTAAATATTTTCTTTGCATTTAATTTCTTTTGAACTGCTGATTAGCTCTCGTGACACTGATGCGACCTGCTGAAATTATTGTATACCGGTAACCTAACTGGTGCCGCCTCTGTATTCGCTGTACCCTGCAGTTACGCGGTTTCTGGGTGTTAGGAGGATTTGCTCCTCAGTGTAGGTAATGATGTTATAAGAGGTCTTCACTGTAATTAAGTGCATAATTATGCTTATACTATGGGACCCGTTACATTTTCATTGGCATGCTGGCTTGATCTTGTTGCCTTTGTGCATATTCTGTAAAGGCTTGCTTTTCCTGCAGTCGGTTGGTTGTGCTTTCGGTATTTGAACAGTATAAACTGAGAAAATTACTAATAATTTTAGCCAATATGCTGGTGAATAATATGTAACCCATATTGGTTCAAATGTTACAAATAGAAATACTGCAGGCTAGCATGTAACCAGCGCTGTTGAAACTGTAACCAGTGCTAGTGAAGATATTGTCAATCAGTGTTTTATTTAATCCACCTGCTGTGTGTGGGGGAGGGAATTCAGGTTTCTGAAAAAAGGGGACATGGGGCCGTTTTTGGGTGGACTGCAACCGCAAATGCAGACACTGATGTTTCTCCGGTCGTTTTTCTGACGACTTTTTACAGTCTTTTTGTGAAATTTCCGATTAACATACAAATCCTGTGAATCCTGTGGTTTTTTTTATCCTGGTTACGTTTTTAGTACATCAATGGCGAAATTTTATCACTTGGAAATGTTCTCAGCTGGAAATTTTTCAACACATGCATACATACATACATACATACATACACACATACATACATACATACATACATACATACATACATACATACATTCATACATACATACATACATACATACATACATACATACATACATACATTCATACATACATACATACATACATACATTCATACATACATACATACATACATACATACATACATACATACATACATACATTCATACATACATACATACATACATACATACATACATACATACATACATACATTCATACATACATACATACATACATACATACATACATACATGCATATATGCATACATACATACATACATACATACATACACACATACACACATACGCACATACATACATACATACCAGCTCTGTGTGCATGTAAACACCAGCTCTCGATTTTTCTCGTGGGTCATTTCTGATCGAGGGACTCTTCCCCCTCGGCAGATGCCTATAATAGAACACTGGTTATCAATACTTTCTACCATATGACCCATATTCGATATAGGCCCTACTGGTTAAAATGTAGCCTAACCAATGACAGTCGTTCCCTTCGCTCCAATGCACAGAGGGCGAACTTCTTATTACGTGTAGGCCTACGTCTACCAAGTATAGCGACGCGCTTTCTTGTTGCTGGCCCTGTGGTCTGGAATAGGCATGGGCTACCTCCATTCCTATACGCCCTCTGACACGTTCTATTGCAATCTTAAAACCATAGATTGAGTATTCGTGACTTTTGGGTTTAATATTCGTAAATATTCGTGAATATTAAGATTTTTTAATATTCGTAAATATTCGTAAATATTCGTTAACGGATTAAGGTGAACCATCGAAACCGCAATGTTACCCGGTAAAGCAGTTTAAGTTTCTGTATGTCTCCATGACATTCGCCCGCATTCAGGGCAAGGCTGAATTAAAATAAGCAATGCGCTTAATATGGTGAGATCGGGATAATTTTGCTTGTAATCTGGCACTATTATATCCTTCGTTGGCATTTATATTTACTCATCCTACTACACTGATATAAAACTGCTTTATCAATTTGCAGGTACTATATAGGCAGTTAAAGTTTATTTCTAATTTAGCCTAGACTATTGCTGCTACTTGCTAACTGCCATCGGTGGCTCTGCCTCTCTTCAGTTGGGGAGGATGGTCAGAAGTCAGACAAAGTGACTAACATTAAGTATCGAATGTAATAGAGTGCCTATGAATGCCTCATGGCCATATTGGCCAGACCCAGCAGAGACCTGGAAGTTTGTAACAATAAATCTATTAAAGTTATTGTAACTTACTGATATAGGTCTGTGCGTAGGCTGATTCAATTTTGTACAATTCATTCAGTAAAAGTTAAACATTTTCATTAAATAACAAAATAAAAATTAAGAATAAAGAATTTCCTGAAAGAACATAATGTTTTACGAATATAATATTCGTTGGCAGTTTTAATATTCGTTAATATTCGTGAATATTTGAAAATCTTAATATTCGTAATATGCGAATACTCAATCTATGCTTAAAACTGTCCTCTTTAGTCGAGATTGGGTCGAGAGCGCTTCTGAATATCAACCTTTAAGAGGCGCTATATAAATTGTTATGAATGAATGAGTCATTACAGGTTAAAAATGATTCGTTAATTGCACGTGGTCAGCGAAGCTTTGAAGCCTGCATTGCACGTGTACACATGTATATCCCCTTCTCACATCCCTCGTAATTTCAACTATAAACATCACCCACCTTAGCCCGTCCATCAATCTGCCTGCCTGACTCTCCGGACTTGACCCGCTGCCTATCGATTTTGTTTTGATTAAGCGCCTGTGAATAAGCTGGTTCCCGCGACTTCCCTTTTGTGGGCGCTGTAGAAGTCTCGAGATTACGATTACGGTTCCACATGAGGTTAAAGGCACCAATAATTGAGAGGCCTTGTGATTCGCCACTGCGACCCAGAATCGTATTCAAACGAGCGACATCAATAATAATTCTAGATAATTAATTATTAACTACTGCCTGATGAGATTTAATTCTCATTGATGTTTTCGGATTCTTGGTCGATCGGTTTATTCTGCTGTTAGATCTTATGCTGCGCTATTGTATGCTGGATTGAACTACATGATGATAAATATGCTGATGCTACTGCTATGGAAATATCTGTCGTCTAATTATTATTGTCATGCCTTTCAATTTAAGTCGGCTTTTTCTGAACATTAAAAGAATTTGTGAAACGGTACTACTTCGAAGTTTTAATTCATTCAAGATATAGGTTAAAATAACTAACGTCCCATCTATCTCTTTTGCACTGAGCATTGCAGCAAGCCAGCTTTTGCCTCTGTATATGATATAAATATATATAATTTTATATATATATATATATATATATATATCCATAACCTTCTTTTAGGCCTACTGTAATAGAAGGCTCTGTATATACCTACATGTATAGGCTATTGTATAAACAAGAAAAGTCTGTAGGCCCTATGTAACAGGGCTGTTTTAAAGGAATTTTTAGAACTGCACATCCTCTTCTCTCTTTTCTCATCCTCTATGGTAAATTACTACCAATCTGAGGAAAATGACCTATTTTTAGTAGTTTTAACTGCACGGAACGTGACGGAAGTGCTTCTACAACTGCACGAATCCATTCAGAACTGCACATTTTGTGCAGAACTGCACGTTAAAAAAAGCCCTGCTATGTAACAAGATTTGTAGTAAAAATTCGTCTGATCCACCGTCATCCACGCGGCCGATTGTTCACAAACTTTATAGAAATACTTCTTAGCATCAGAGAACAAACATATAGGGGGTTCACGATCCAAAAATCTTACCTTTCCCGTGTTTGGGGAGGGGTGGGCGAATTTTGCGACGACCCAAGAGATACGGATTTGAGACCGATACCTATAGGATAGCTTAATAATGGATAGACTGGATCCAGCCTCAATTGAATGCGGAATGAAAATAAACATCAAAGAGGCAGAGCTTTTTTAAGGAAGCGAAAGAAAACGTCAGTCAGGATACACATTGAATGATATATTATAATTATATTAGGGCTGGGTTATAATTATTATATCATACCGAAACATTGGTTATTATTAATATTCGGCTGAAGACGATTATTTGGACCATCTATTCTAGTAGACTGCGCGTGATGCAGTTTATGTAGCCTATATATATAGGCTTACAAGGAAAGGCAGCAGGCAACACCTGGCTTCAACCACACCAGTATTGCGTTATTTATTTGTTTATTTATTTATTTATTTATTTCTCCATTTCTATAGCGTCGATCTCTTCAAGCTCACTACTCAGAGGTGCTCCCGACTACAACGTGGACACTGAATCGGAGTTTCCCGCCGAAGGGGCCGAGTGGAAGTGAAGGACTTAATTGCCCATGGTCCCTACGCGGTGACTTGAGGGGGATTTGAGCCTGCAGCCCTCCGGCTGCAAGGCATCGAACAAAGTCACTATACCACCGCGTCCCACTATTAATACTGTTACTTTAGTGCATTTACTGCAAGTGCATGCACAGAAACAGATGTCACGTGACCACTATTCGCTGCTATATTCGGTCAGACCGCTACTATTCGGCCGAATACCGAATAAGCTTAGTAATTTGGCCCACAATTCGACCCCGATGCGAATATGTTCAGTGCAGTCTTAATATATAAATATACATACATATATATACATATTTATTATATATTATATAGGTCTCACTCACTCATTCATCCACTCACTCGCTTACTCGCTTAGGCTTATATTTAGTTGCTCACTTATTAATTTTTAAGATCGATTTTATCCCAGCTTTTTCTCTTCCAACTTACCACTGAGCCGAAACAATTACAAACAGTCAGTGCTGAATTTTGACACCTTCAAATCGATGCTTTCCACACTTTATAAGCTCAAACTGTATGCGGACATGTTACATGAAAAGTCCATAAATGGTTCTATAGGAAAGTGTGCGCTAATTAATGGCTCTGGAGGCCATGGATGAGTCTAATATCGCTAATTGTAATACGCATATTGTACACCATTATTAATAGAAGCTTTCATTCTATAAATACCATCAACAGAATTTTAAAAAAACAATAATGTAAAGTGGTTTCTCCCAAAGTGTGGGTTTTGCCGATGAAATAGGCCCTATAATTAATACCAATAATTTTTTTTAAATAATTTTTTCCTGTCGACGGCAACTTCCATTGTTGCCAGAAGCAACAACGGATGATACGGATCCAATCCATAAAACCATTTGACCATTACTTGCATCCGGGAGTTTTGAAAAGTTGGTGACGTGCATACGGACTTAATGGACCCCTTGATCCCTTTCTTGAGATTAATTTTTTCGAAACTAGACAATCCGAATTATAAAAACGCAAAGAAGTTAGGGCCTACAGAAAAGTTTTAGCTTTTCTATTTGGCGGGAATTAACCTAAATAATACTGAAATCGAGATTGTCCGACTTAGTTTCGCGCAGATCGATTCGTTTAATATAGGAAATAGGAAAACTGAACGAAAAAAACGAAGGATGAAGTGGCGACATTTCGAACTAAACCTGCCAAGAGACAGAGAACCCGAAGTAGAAGAAACGAAAACGACAATTCGCCATCTCATCCAGTTTTAGGATTTCTGGCGATAAGTAGGCCTACAGTAGCCTATACTGCTATAGGCTCGGTTTATAAATTATAACAGTTGTAGGTCCATCTGTCTGGAATAGTCTCCCGTTGCAGATGCACCTAGCTGTTACCTAGGGTTGACTCGTCAGTGTTTTACAGGCTCCTTAAAACCTATTTGAACCATCGTGGCTGGACTTGGAGCACCTCTGAGTGGACTTATTAAAGTGGCGCTATATGAATTGTTGAAATGGATGAATGAATTAATTGCAGAACGAGATAAATAAGCTTAGAACAGGAAACTCAAGAAGCCCTGCTGTCAGGCCCGCATTAAGGTAGGTGCTAAGGGTGCCTCAGCACCCGGGCCCGCGATTCTAGGGGCCCGCATTTTCGGAAATGATGAAATTTATTAGCAAGAACACTGCACTATTAAATGCGAAGCTATCGACAGGGGGGACGGTCCCCCCAATAAAAGTGTTGGGGGAACGGCCCATGCATTTGTCCCCCCCCAATCGTTGAGCGTCAAGACTGAAAAAAAGGTCATCAACTTTTTTGGGCGGCGAAAATAGAAAATTTCGGCGAGATTTGGGCGGATGACTAAAAAAAGTCATCAACTTTTTCGGCGGCGAAAATTAAAAAAAATTCCGAGATTTCGCCGGTCGTCAGAAATTTTCCGGAAAATCTCGCGTCTTTTCGCCCCCCCCTCCATTCTCGGCCCAGGTCTCCGCCTATGTGAATAGTCAAGACGCTATATAGGCTACAGTATGATACAAAACGATTGCGGTTGCCTCTGTTACAACAACCCCAAAACATCTTAAATTGTAAATTTGTTACACGTATCCCCACTCTCCCCTACGCACGAATAGCCTATCATGTAGGACCATGTGTTGAACAGCCAAATGTTTTCATGTTAAATTTAAAATTATTTTCTTTGCACGACCAAAATGTGGTGGTGACTATCACCACCATTTTTGAAGTGGTGGAGACCGGACAGTGGACACCACCGTCACAATAGGAATTTACGACCATGGTTTTACCCGCTGCACATATAAAACTAAATAATAAAAATGGTCATCAAATGTCCAGTTGAAATTGAATCCGTTCTCCGTGCAGCAGCCAACAGAAGTTATTCGCTCTAGATGCGTTGCGTAAATGACGTGTGTGCCGTTGAACCGATACTGATGGAACTCAAGTCTCCGACCAGCAATCAACGGTGGCCATATTGAACCCTGCGCTGCTTTGCTTGACAATGCTTCGGGTGGTGTGAGGCGAAATGAAGTGCGGGCTAAAAGAGTTCCGCAATTTCTCGATGGTGGAACCGCTCTAAGTTTATCTGTCGTTACCTTCTATATACAATTCTTATAAATCTTGTTTTATGATTATGTTATTGCATTAGGCCCTATATATGTTGATAATATATTATATTATATTGCTTTATGATTATATGCTATTGCATTATATCTATTGATAATACACACACATATATATATATATATATAATTATATATATATATACAGGGTGGCGCATAAAAAGTGAGACCGCCTATAGCATAATTTCAAATAATAACTTTTTTGAACACTTTTTCTTCTATAAAAACAAGTAAAATGTTGCCAAATGTTTATTCATACGGAATCAGAAATCAAATTCAGTGTGTCCACCTCGGTTCTCAGCAGTTTTTGTCTAAACGTCGGCATCACTGGTTAATGCTTCTGTTTATAAACCGCCGAAGGAATTTTTGCCACTCTTCAACAATGGCCAGTTTCGAATAGCCGGGAGCAATCCTTGTCTTAAGACATGATCACAAAAGGTACCGTACACTCACTGTTGACCATATAGCTCCAGGTTCAACAATGATCACACTGGTTTTTCCCATCCGAGACACCCCGACCGAAACCATGATACAACGACTGAAATGTTCACGTGCGCGTAGCCTATGAGTGACAAGTTCGTTGCTGGAAATTGTTTTGCATCAGAATAAGCACGATCATTTTGAGAATTAGCCGATACAAGGGTAACTGTCTTTTCGTATGTAAACCAAATGCTTCGTAGGCTACACGTTTCTCTTTTGAAATATGCTAACTAACTGTTGAATTCGCTGCCGGTGTTTTAATTTGCAGTTTTCGTTTATAACCTGCCATATTACGCGTTTGTATACATACAGTTGAAGTTGCAAACGTTGCTCTATAATGCGCTGCACTGTTCTTGGTGAAATGCCAGTTTCTTTTTAAATTTCCTGTTTACTCTTGTGGCTGTGAGGATCATCATCCTGGCTGAAAATCAGCTCGCTCGCACACAGAATATTCCGTACCATTATAACGAACTTCGGGTATAGACGCTTCCTGATATAAGCGCTGTCGAAGCGTACCATCGGCATTAATTTGACTTAAAATATAAAGATGGCGACTGGAAGTTCACGAAATACTGACGTCACACGCTCAGTTAATGAGCAAGGATAATTTTACAGCTTAAAAAACGCCAAAAACATAATTTAATATTAAAATACAAAAGATTTAACGAGGCGGTCTCACTTTTTATGCGCCACCCTGTATATATATACTGTATATATACTGTATATATATATATATATATATATATATATATATATATATATATATATATATATATATAGCGCCTCTTTCCGAATGGCTATTCGTATGCAAACAGATAAAAGAAATTATTATGTATTTATCAGTGGCGTAGCTAGCTTTTTGTGGGCCCGTGTGCAGTGGTCCTGCATGGGCCCCCTGCTTGGCCCTGTAATGCTGGCATCTTCTCGTTCTTGCAATCAAGATTACAAAACTAATCTATGGCATTTGCTATTAGGCCAAACACATGTAATACAACTCACTCAGAGAAAAAACATGAATGCTGCAGCTGCACGAATGAGACAGATAAATTAAAATGTTATATATATATATATATATATATATATATATATATATATATATATATATATGTCTAACTGCAGTGATCTCCCAGTAGAATTTAAAATCTATCAAGTACCAGACTTTTCCACTTATTATTAGCTGCCTACTTAAAACAATGCCATGGCATCATAGAGTTTTCTGTCTTGCATAATTATGTTTGTCAACAAAAATTTCAACCACCTATCAATTCCGGTCCATGTTTTTTTTCCAATTTGCATACCGAAACGATACAATCATCCATTTTTCATAGTAAGCCCTAGGCCTATCTAAAAATAAGTTAGCAATATTCTTTACAAATGCAAAAATAATTGGGCCAATACGTGATTCCCTATAGAACCCTGATCCACACTTGCTCAATTTGGTGTCTCCGTGATTTTTCGGGTGGGAGCTGAGAAGAATTGAGAGCAGTGTGAGAATTGTTGAAAAATGACGGGGGATTAGGCTATGATCCACGTGGAGTTGGGTTGTGAAAAGGTTAAAAGATTTAACTATGTAACCCTAAGAAAGATTAGCGAGGGTTGAACGACCTCAAACTCCCGGCAAATCTCACTCTGGTTGAGAGAGAGAGGTCAGTTTACTACCGTTACTATATCCAGCATATGACCCGAATACACGAGCATGCCTGTGACAAGTAGGAAGTTTCTGCTGCGCATCATTTAATTGCAATACAAAAACGTGACAGATAGACGGATATGATCACACCTATTCTAAACAATAGCACAGGGCCGCCTTTGACCTTTGCATAGGAAAGCTTGTGAACGAAAATCAGATGCGGGTATGATTCGTTTACTGTTCTCAACTTAAAACTGAATTAGACCTGTAGGCTTATTATTTATTATCGTTCACACAGATTAGTTTAGCCTAATTGCGCAATCAAATTTTATTATTATTGTCGTTCACACACATTAGCGCAATTGCACAATCAAATTTTGACCGTCATGACTCGAGACGAAAAACAAGTTAAAGGGAATTCAGTATAATCTGCCTGCCTGCCTGCCTGCCTGCCTGCCTGCCTGCCTGCCTGCCTGCCTGCCTGCCTGCCTGCCTGCCTGCTTATACCTGCCTGCCTGCACGGCGGTTGACAGGCGTCAGTAAAGTAGCGATGTAGCTTAATGCAAGTATAATTTGTTCACAAAAACTGCATCTGTCACAAAATAATGTGAATTACAAATTAGGCTAGACCATAGGCTAATAATTCAACAATCTATGTGGGCCCCTGGAGGTCGTGGGCCCGTGTGCTTTGCACCATGGGCGGAGTTTGGTTTCCGTTCTTGGAGGGTTAAAGCCTTCTTGGGGGGGGCTAAATCCGGAAAAATATACCATTTACACGGTAAAAAATGAATCTGAGTCTTCTTGGGGGGGGGAGCTTAGCCCCTAGTCCCTGATAAACTCCGCCCATGCTTTGCACACATTGCACACATGGTAGCTACGCCACTGGTAGGCTATTTATTAATAAGTTCAATGTTATCTAATGACCTTGCATCAAATGTTCAAGATGTCGCTTGAAAGACGTGAAGACCTTGGGAAGGAATTACACAATTACAGCAATGGCTGTTATAGCGAGAGAGCCGGATGTTAAAAAACGGAGAATGTTTGTCTCCAAGGCATCCAAGGAGTGAGTGGTGTTGTAGGAATAGAGAAGGTCGTTAAGAGAGGACAGATGCTTTAGATCGAGGTCTGAAGAGGAAAGATCTTGCACGAAGACTTCGATGTTTATGGATCTGATGCTGCGAAAGGGATCAGATCCTATGGAGAGTAGGTGAGATATTAAGACGTGTGAAGATGGGACAATAATTCTTATCGCAGTGTTATCGAAAAGAAAGAGATAGACTATCTGGCGATAAGTTAGAGAATTGATCTGATGTTTGGATCGAGTTCATCTCTAATAATTATTGTCGGAACCTTTTCTCACAGGGTGTCGCTACGCACCAAACCGGCTCTGATGGAAACGTGGCAACAACTGCAGCTCATCTTCCTCTATCTCCGTTAAACCGAGGATGAGAGAGAGAGAGAGAGAGAGAGAGAGAGAGAGAGAGAGAGAGAGAGAGAGAGAGAGAGAGAGAGAGAGAGAGAGAGAGAGAGAGAGAGAGACACAGACAGACAGGCAGACAGACAGAGACAGAGACAGACAGAGAGACACATAGAGAAACAGATAGAGAGACAGAGACAGACAGAGACAGACAGAGAAAGAGAGAGAAAGAGAGAGAAAAAAAGAGGCAGACAGATAGACAGACAAACAGACAGACAGACAGACGAATGGACGGACGGACCGATAGTCAGACACAGACACCAAGACAGAGAGGGAGACAGAGACGGACAGAGAAAGAGACAGAGAGGGAGAGAGAGAGAGAGAGAGAGAGAGAGGGAGAGAGGGAGAGAGAGAGAGAGAGAGAGAGAGAGAGAGAGAGAGGAGAGAGAGAGAGAGAGAGAGAGAGAGAGAGAGAGAGAGAGAGAGAGAGAGAGGGATACAGAGAGGGAGTGGGATAGACAGACAGAGAGAGACAGAGAGGGAGCAGGAGAGAGACAAGGACGGATCGATTCGATTGAGCTTTGGTGTTGCTTGCGTCTTCGCTAGCAATCGACTCGATTCGCTGAATGGTTTCACTCGTCACTCGATGTTGCTGTTGCTGTTGCTGTTGCTGTTGCTGTAGTTGATGAGGTTTCGTTCGTTATGACGGATGCTAACTCATCGTTGTCATCTATCGTGTCTTCGGAGAGGTTCTTTCTTCTTTAATGTGTTCTTCATTTGGTCCGTTCATTTGTTCTCCGTTTGTTCGTCACTAGTTCTTCATTTGTTCTTCATTATGTTGTTTATTCAATAATTGTTCTTTACTTGTTCTTTATACAGTTTTGTTCTTCATTTATTCCTCATCTGTCCTTCGTTTGTTCTTCATTTTGTTCTTCATGCGTAGCCTATATTCGTTTTTTCGTTCATTTCTTCTTTTCCAACTCGTTCGTTCGTTCGTTCTTTCATCAGTCCATTCATTTAAGCAACCATCCAACCATTCAACCATCCAATCATTTATCTTTACATTCTCCTATCTAAGCATTCATACATCCGTCTTTTCATCCATCCATTCATCCATTCATCCATTCATCCATCCATCTATCAGTTCGTTTATTCGTTGACTCATCCATACAGTCACCTACATGTACTAAGCAAGATATTAGTAGTAGTTGCAGTTTAACGTCACGTGTGTAATTACAAAGCTCATTAGCGACGCCATCCTCCTTTATCCAGGCTTGGGACTGGCACTGGCAGAGTGCAACCAGTGGTGGAGTTGCAAGATAGTTATCTTGTCTATAGACAGAAATGAACCACAGCAGCCTCGGACGGAGATTCCATCAGATATAAATATTGCATCGACAATAATTATTATTATTCACTTATCATGATAATAACAGATGCTGAGACAATGAAACAGAACCTTTTTCCACTACTCGTAGATTTCCAGATGTCATGGACGATTGGAGTCTTCCACCACTGACGACGATGGATGTCCTGGATGGCGTCAACACCCGTCTCATCCCATATCCGGATCACATCCTACGGACAGCCTCCTGGTGGGAGGTGTCCCTCAAGGTCCTCTCTTACATGGTACTCGTCGTTGTAGCGCTTGGTGGTAACGCAATGGTCGTCAGAACGGTTTATCGCAACAAGAGACGGATGCGAGCAACGACGTATCACTACATCGTCAACCTGGCCGTCTGTGACATCGTCATCACAGTGTTCTGTACTTGGGTCCATCTCGTGTCTGACCTCACGGAAGGTTGGGTTCTCGGAGCGTTCTTCTGCAAATTCAGCAGCTTCGTACAAGGTAGGAGAAATGTTTTGTCCCATCGGTTGTCAATCATCCATATCAGTTGAGACAATTGACGCCCTTACAACTTTTTATTGCCAACCAAAGATAGCACTCTTTATCTCACGCGTTTCGCATTGGAAGCCACCCTATATTATTGTGCTCACCAATGGTTAAAAATGTTCCAATTTCTTTAGAGAAGTAGATATAAAATAAAATTGGTCATCTCAAATCATTCTATAGTGTAGGCTAGCCTGCTAGGCTTAAAATTTGTATAGCAATTAATTTCTACACTCATCCTAAAGTCAATAGAATATCTCGTGATTCAGGCGACAGAAATTCCAGACCCCGAAGGCAGGCAGAAGATCAGTCACGAACTCTTAAAATAAATTATCTTTAGGCTATGATGGAATTAAAAATAATAATAATAGATCTAATAATAAAATTGCTGGTACGAGAGTACGACAGTGCGATATCATATCAATAATAATAGGCCTATAATACAACTAAAATTCTATTTATTAATTTATTTATTACTGCAATTTGATATAGCGCCTAATTAGTAGCCTAGCGCTCCCAGTGCAACCACAGTCAAATAGGACAGTCTGAAGAACAATTTTAACAAATGAGACAGAGAGATTAGTTGGCATTTGAGGAAGTGTTGTATGGAACCCATTCCTGGTTGTTAATAGAAAATTGTATAATGTTTAGATAGGGAAAAGTCGTAAGCATTGTACAGATATCCAGCCATCGGTTTGCCACTGTACAATAACTATAGATATGCTAAAACATACTTCGAATAGCGCTATATAACGTTAGTCTTCTCGATTTCATGTCTTTTTCCTCAGTGCTGTCTCTTGTGTCGAGCATCCTCACGTTGACACTCATCGCATGCGATCGATTCTTCGGAATCGTCTTCGTCATGAGATCGCATCTGACCTCTAGGAAGCCCTTCACCTTCATCATTCTCGTCTGGATCGTTTCCGGTCTCATCGCAGCCCCTCTCCTCGTCCACCGGAGGCAGATCACCCGCCATTGGCTCAACCACACGGAGGTCTGGTGTGCTGACACGTGGCCATACGTGGAGTTTGCTGAGCCGGGAACGAACAACACCGTGGTCTATTCATCGCTGAAGACTTTGTATTACACGGTTGTGTCGCTGATGCTGTACTTCATGCCGGCGATTGTCATGTTCATCGCTTATGCTGTCATCATTCGGAAGCTATGGTCACATAGGACACCGGGAGAAGGGGTTGAAGTGGATGTAACGGCACAGCTGACGGTCAAGAGAAAGGTAGGGGGCTGTTGGAAGGGACACGACGTACTGTACATACATACATGCATACATACATACATACATGCATGCACACATACATACATACATACATACATACATACATACATACATACATACATACATACATACATACATACATGCATACATACATACATACATACATACATACATACATACTTACAAGTAGTGAAGGAGTCCGTCTGACAGGACTGATTGCTTTTTAATTACCCGTCTGACAGGACTGATTGCTTTTTAATTACCCGTCTGACAGGACTGATTGCTTTTTAATTACCCCACTGACGGGACTAATTGCTTTTTAATTGGTTTTACGACTACCACTGACGGGACTAATTGCTTTTTAATTGCTTTTACGACTACCACTGACGGGACTAATTGCTTTTTAATTACCCCACTGACGGGACTAATCGCTTTTACGACTACCACTGACGGGACTAATTGCTTTTTATTGCTGACTAATGACTTCTTTGATGTGCTGACTAATGACTTTTTATGATCGGCTGTCCCAGGAACGGGGTCCTTTGATGTGCTGACTAATGACTTCTTTGATGTGCTGACTAATGACTTCTTTGATGTGCTTACTAATGACTTTTTATGATCGGCTGGTCCAGAAACGAAGTCCTTTGATGTATAATAGCTAATGACTTTATTTACATCCAACGGAGCCCTTTGATGTCCAACGGCTGCCTTTAATGACTTCTTTGATGTCCAAGGAATTCCTTTTATGCATAGTAGCTAATGACTTCTTTTGATGTCCAACAGATTTCTTGCATGCTATTGCACCATTTCCAACACTTAAGCTATATTGGCATGATTCCTTTGACATATAATGACAGATTTTTGTTGATAATAACATGCACATGCACAGATATTTCCGCCATCCTTTGTAAATGAAATTTATAATATTCTTTAAAATATAGCAGTCTTAGTAAACGGCACACAACGATAATATTATAACGTTTATATCCTACTCCAATCCAATCTCTCACACAGAAAAATAATCTTTATGTAATAGCTAACACATGATTTTGATCTACAGGGATCTCCTTTAATGAATTCTTTTGGCATAACGGATTTCCTGCTCACCCTGCCATTCTCTAATTGGAAATAATTTCTTATATTTAAAGCTTGTAGAACTTAGAAACATGCGAGCTGCTCATCCTTCCATTCTCTAGGTGGAGATAATTCCTTATATTTTAGACTTCTAGAAATTAGAAACACACAATCTGTAGTAACATTTCGAACTTTCCTGCACACAAACTCAAAAATCGCCGAATACTTCAACCTTCCACTCCCAAGATGGTACCATTTCTAACTTTCTTGCACACACGAACTCAAAAACCGACGAATACTTCAACCTTCTAACTTTCTTGCACACACGAACTCAAAAACCGACGGATACTTCAACCTTCCACTCCCAAGATGGTGCCATTTCTAAATTTCTTGCACACACGAACTCAAAAACCGACGAATACTTCAACCTTCTAACTTTCTTGCACACACGAACTCAAAAACCGACGAATACTTCAAACTTCTAACTTTCTTGCACACACGAACTCAAAAACCGACGAATACTTCAACCTTCCACTCCCAAGATGGTACCATCTCTAACTTTCTTGCACACACGATGTCAAAAACCGACGAATACCTCAACCTTCTAACTTTCTTGCACACACGAACTCAAAAACCGACGAATACTTCAGCCTTCCAATCCCATGATGGGACCATTTCTAACTTTCTTATACCAACGAACCCAAAAACCGACGAATACTTCAACCTTCCAATCCCAAGATGGGACCATTTCTAACTTTCTTATACCAACGAACTCAAAAACCGACGAAATCCTCAACCTTCCACGCCAAGATGGTACCAGTTCTAACTTTCATATACACAGAAACTCAAAAATCGAACAGCAGCACTATCAGCCGTTTGCAACATGGTCCCTTTCTACATCACACACACATACACAAACACACGCACACACAATCATCCTTTCTCGCAAGGCTATGTGCAAATATCCCATGTATGAATCTTTCAATTCACAAGGTGTCGCATCTTCAGACTTTCACACACACACAAATCCAAAAGACATGGAAACATACAATCTTCAAATCTCTAGGTGGCGCATTTGCAGCATTTATCAATAGCTTAAGATCACAAATAAAATGAACAAAGTTCTGCTCCCAAGATGGTGCCCAAGCAACTTTTCCTGCCCAGACATGACCAAATATCGAACACATGCAGCATTTCTCATACACATAAGATCATCTAGCACACACAGGCAACTTTGCCACTACAAGGGAATACATAGTCAATATTTTACACACACACACACACACGAGAACTTTTAAAATTTATAAGTTACAGATATATACTTTGACCAATTTTTTCCTAAATTAAGGTAACAAGGATACACGAAACTGTGAAGAACGTAATATACATAAGACAAAGACTTGAACTTCATAGTTGCAAAGTAGCAGTAATGAACATTGACACAGTCAAAATGATAAGTATGATAGTTGTGCAAGCGAATAGGACTTGTACTTTTCGAATTATTACAAAGTAAGGCATGAGATATGACCAATGTGCAAAGTCAAACTTGTAAATTTGCTAAGTATGAAATGTAGATATTGCATGGCGAACGAAGTACTAAGCATGAAATGCAGGGATTACATTGATAAGTATGATAGTTGTGCGAGCGAATAGGACTTGTACTTTTCGAATTATTTCAAAGTAAGGCATGAGATATTACCAATGTGCAAAATCAAACTTGTAAATTTGCTAAGTATGAAATGTAGATATTGCATGGAGAACGAAGTACTAAGCATGAAATGCAGGGATTGCATTGATAAGTATGATAGTTGTGCATGCGAATAGGACTTGTACTTTTCGAATTATTACAAAGTAAGGCATGAGATATGACCAATGTGCAAAGTCAAACTTGTAAATATGCTAAGTATGAAATGTAGATATTGCATGGCGAACGAAGTACTAAGCATGAAATGCAGGGACTGCATTGATAAGTATGATAGTTGTGCAAGCGAATAAGACTTGTACTTTTCGAATTATTACAAAGTAAGGCATGGGATATGACCAATGTGCAAAATCAAACTTGTAAATTTGCTAAGTATGAAATGTAGATATTGCATGGCGAACGAAGTACTAAGTATGAAATGCACGGATTGCATGGGGAACGATGTAAGATGCGAAGTGTGAGGTGTAGAGAGGAGCACATTCTTCAATTTGTGGAAACAAAGATGTTCATAGTTTGCAATATGTCAATAATTTTTACAACTTAACACACCCAACCCTAAAAAGCCATGTAATTCATAGCCTGCAGTTCTAAATTTGTCAAAATTGTTGCCATATATCAACCAATGATAGTCATAATTTGCACAAACTTAAGACTGCACCCTCTCCCCCACCCAACATTTCACCAACTTAACATACTCAAACCTAAACAGCCGTGTAATGCACAGTCTGCAAACCTAACTTTGTAAAAATTATTATATCATGCTTAGTACTTCGTTCTCCATGCAATATCTACATATCATACTTAGCAAATTTACAAGTTTGATTTTGCACATTGGTAATATCTCATGCTTTACTTTGAAATAATTCGAAAAGTACAAGTCCTATTCGTTCGCACAACTATCATACTTATCAATGTAATCTCTGCATTTCATGCTTAGTACTTCGTTCGCCATGCAATATCTACATTTCATACTTAGCAAATTTACAAGTTTGACTTTGCACATTGGTCATATCTCATGCCTTACTTTGTAATAATTCGAAAAGTACAAGTCCTATTCGCTTGCACAACTATCATACTTATCATTTTGACTGTGTCAATGTTCATTACTGCTACTTTGCAACTATGAAGTTCAAGTCTTTGTCTTATGTATATTACGTTCTTCACAGTTTCGTGTATCCTTGTTACCTTAATTTAGGAAAAAATTGGTCAAAGTATATATCTGTAACTTATAAATTTTAAAAGTTCTCGTGTGTGTGTGTGTGTAAAATATTGACTATGTATTCCCTTGTAGTGGCAAAGTTGCCTGTGTGTGCTAGATGATCTTATGTGTATGAGAAATGCTGCATGTGTTCGATATTTGGTCATGTCTGGGCAGGAAAAGTTGCTTGGGCACCATCTTGGGAGCAGAACTTTGTTCATTTTATTTGTGATCTTAAGCTATTGATAAATGCTGCAAATGCGCCACCCAGAAATTTGAAGATTGTATGTTTCCATGTCTTTTGGATTTGTGTGTGTGTGAAAGTCTGAAGATGCGACACCTTGTGAATTGAAAGATTCATACATGGGATATTTGCACATAGCCTTGCGAGAAAGGATGATTGTGTGTGCGTGTGTTTGTGTATGTGTGTGTGATGTAGAAAGGGACCATGTTGCAAACGGCTGATAGTGCTGCTGTTCGATTTTTGAGTTTCTGTGTATATGAAAGTTAGAACTGGTACCATCTTGGCGTGGAAGGTTGAGGATTTCGTCGGTTTTTGAGTTCGTTGGTATAAGAAAGTTAGAAATGGTCCCATCTTGGGATTGGAAGGTTGAAGTATTCGTCGGTTTTTGGGTTCGTTGGTATAAGAAAGTTAGAAATGGTCCCATCATGGGATTGGAAGGCTGAAGTATTCGTCGGTTTTTGAGTTCGTGTGTGCAAGAAAGTTAGAAGGTTGAGGTATTCGTCGGTTTTTGACATCGTGTGTGCAAGAAAGTTAGAGATGGTACCATCTTGGGAGTGGAAGGTTGAAGTATTCGTCGGTTTTTGAGTTCGTGTGTGCAAGAAAATTAGAAGTTTGAAGTATTCGTCGGTTTTTGAGTTCGTGTGTGCAAGAAAGTTAGAAGGTTGAAGTATTCGTCGGTTTTTGAGTTCGTGTGTGCAAGAAATTTAGAAATGGCACCATCTTGGGAGTGGAAGGTTGAAGTATCCGTCGGTTTTTGAGTTCGTGTGTGCAAGAAAGTTAGAAGGTTGAAGTATTCGTCGGTTTTTGAGTTCGTGTGTGCAAGAAAGTTAGAAATGGTACCATCTTGGGAGTGGAAGTTTGAAGTATTCGGCGATTTTTGAGTTTGTGTGCAGGAAAGTTCGAAATGTTACTACAGATTGTGTGTTTCTAATTTCTACAAGTCTAAAATATAAGGAATTATCTCCACCTAGAGAATGGAAGGATGAGCAGCTCGCATGTTTCTAAGTTCTACACGCCTTAAATATAAGAAATTATTTCCAATTAGAGAATGGCAGGGTGAGCAGGAAATCCGTTATGCCAAAAGAATTCATTAAAGGAGATCCCTGTAGATCAAAATCATGTGTTAGCTATTACATAAAGATTATTTTTCTGTGTGAGAGATTGGATTGGAGTAGGATATAAACGTTATAATATTATCGTTGTGTGCCGTTTACTAAGACTGCTATATTTTAAAGAATATTATAAATTTCATTTACAAAGGATGGCAGAAATATCTGTGCATGTGCATGTTATTATCAACAAAAATCTGTCATTATATGTCAAAGGAATCATGCCAATATAGCTTAAGTGTTGGAAATGGTGCAATAGCATGCAAGAAAGCTGTTGGACATCAAAAGAAGTTATTAGCTACTATGCATAAAAGGAATTCCTTGGACATCAAAGAAGTCATTAAAGGCAGCCGTTGGACATCAAAGGGCTCCGTTGGAAGTAAATAAAGTCATTAGCTATTATACATCAAAGGACTTCGTTTCTGGACCAGCCGATCATAAAAAGTCATTAGTAAGCACATCAAAGAAGTCATTAGTCAGCACATCAAAGGACCCCGTTCCTGGGACAGCCGATCATAAAAAGTCATTAGTCAGCACATCAAAGAAGTCATTAGTCAGCAATAAAAAGCAATTAGTCCCGTCAGTGGTAGTCGTAAAAGCGATTAGTCCCGTCAGTGGGGTAATTAAAAAGCAATTAGTCCCGTCAGTGGTAGTCGTAAAAGCAATTAAAAAGCAATTAGTCCCGTCAGTGGTAGTCGTAAAACCAATTAAAAAGCAATTAGTCCCGTCAGTGGGGTAATTAAAAAGCAATCAGTCCTGTCAGACGGGTAATTAAAAAGCAATCAGTCCTGTCAGACGGGTAATTAAAAAGCAATCAGTCCTGTCAGACGGACTCCTTCACTACTCTTACATACATACATACATACATACATACATACAATGTCATGTGCATACATACATGTGCATACATACATGTGCATACATACATACATGTGCATACATACATACATACATACATACATACATACATACATACATACATACATACATACATACATACATACATACATACATACATACATACATACATACATACATACATACATACATACATACATACATGCATGCATGCATGCATGCATGCATGCATGCATGCATGCATACATACATACATACATACATACAATGTCATACATACAAACATACAAGAGAACCAGTCAACCCTAGATAACAGAGGCATCTCTAATGGAAGAATAAGTATTATTATATGCCAAGACAGATGGATCAACAACTTATAAAGCGCGAGAGTTAACAGGTAGATGTTTCACAAAGAGGCACTTCATAGCTTTCTACTACACAATCACTTCTGTCAGAAATCTTTCAATCGCTGACGACTACGACAAAGATATTCGATGATGATAATAATGATGATTATAACGACGACGACATCAATATTCAATAATCTCTTTAGAAAGTGTGGCTGTTGTTCGGAACAGGTGATCAAAATGTTGTCGATTCTCTTGGTCGTCTTCGTTTTGTGTTGGATGCCGTCGCAGATCGCAATTCTATACGCAGAGTACAGAACATCGAAACACCTGGCTGTTCGTATCAATTCATTCATTCATTCACTCGTTCATTCATTCATTCATTCAATCATTCAATCGTTCATTCATTCATTCATTCGTTCGTTCATTCATTCGCTCGTTCGTTCATTCATTCGTTCGTTCGTTCGTTCATTCATTCGTTCATTCGTTCATTCGTTCATTCGTTCATTCATTCGTTCGTTCGTTCGTTCATTCATTCGTTCATTCGTTCATTCACTTATTCGTTGATTCATACAAAATAGTGTGCATTGTAAAGAGAGTAATGGAATATGGAGCAGAGTATTAATTCACTCCCCAATACATCTTGATTCCTGTGTATTTCTATGTCTGTCTATCTATCTGTCCATATCTATCTGCCTATCAC
>OX457040.1:5757105-5767105 GCA_949752735.1 Lumbricus terrestris | reverse complement strand
AGCCTCAAGTTTGAACTTCTTAATGAGGTCATTAAATTCTAAATTCGAAGAAAGATTTCACTCGAGATTCAACAGATCGGTGGAATTGGAGACCAGTACACGGTAGAACATTGATTGCATTTGTTGCGTTGTCAATCAGGATTTCGTGATTGCATCTGTTGCAAGCGGCAATCAACGGCACCACTCTCAAGGAGTCGCTGCTGCTACCGCGATGCCAACAACCGTCGAATGCGCTGGCCTCCCGTCGCGGAAACGGTCCAGGGGCGTCCTCTTACGACGAGGACCTTGAACAGGACGAAGGGCGGCCTGCGTCACATGGATGCCTGGACAGTGGACGCCGATCAAGGGCACGACTAACTTTGGGGAGGATGGGGTGGTTGGGGTGGTAGTGTAGTGATGTAGTCAATGATGTGTGCAATTCATAGTGTTTATTTCTGTGGTAGCCTACAACTTTCGAGCTCCCTTGACGTTCCGTTTCCCTTTTTATGAGGCGCCATAAAAATTCATCGATGGAGCGACCATAGATCGCGACATTTGACAAAATATTGTCTTTTTACTTTCGACGACCTGCCTGCCAAAAGTCTATGGGACTCCTATTTTCTTCTTTATGTTTGATCTCTTCGACCTGTTCAATACGGTAGCTCCTATTATACTAAGACCCTGATGTGAACTGCTGACATCTTATAGCAGGCGCCGCCTTTGAAATTGAAATTGCTCCAAATCAAATAATGGCAATGATTAGGGCCTTTGAGGTGCAGGTAGTTAGTGCCGAACGGTGTGTTCCAAAATCGAATCTGAGTGGTGGTCGGATCTCGTGTCCTCTCGTATATTGTATATAAATATATATTATATATAAAAAATATATATTATATATATATATATAAAGCGCCTCTAGTGGGTGAACCGTTCAGGGGCGCTCCCAGTGAACAACGCGCCCCGCGAGAAGAAGCAAGTTTTGAGGAGAGACAAAGCAGAAGAGAGACTGCCATACAGAAGTGTAGAGTGAACAGATTGAAGGAGAAAGAGCATTCCAAACAGAAGGACCAATATTGAGACAAAATAATGACCGAGACTGAGCCATAGCAGTAAACTGTTCTAGACTGAGGGGCGTAATTCCAGTATCGGGGACCGTGTGTGTCAGTTAGGGTCAGTTCAGGCGTCGTGAGGGTCGGTTAGGGTCAGGTTAAGCGTCGTGAGGGTCGGTTAGGGTTAGTGTTAGTGTTAGTGTCGTCATTAGATACTATAATATACTAAGATGCGGTGTTACGCTTCGGCCTCCGATAGGCCCTACTGCAATTTCGCTGACCGAGGAACGAAGAGGTTAAGTCTGTTGGATGAGCGAAGGGACGGTGGGAGGAAGCTGAACGAGGACCAAAGTATGTAACATCAGGCAGATATTTCGGGTGCAAGGCCCCGCTTACCCTTCAAGATCAGAGTGAGGATCCTAGACCTTCACGCCAAAGGAATTCTTATAATGTAGCCTATAATAGGCCAACATGTAGATTCAATTGAGTTAAGCCCACCGTTTAAAAACTCTGCTGTTAGCAATGTTTCGCCTGCCGCGTTACCATGGTGACGAACACGTATACGTGTTATGACGTCACGTGATACTGTCGACATATTTTGCAGCGTCATTGCTCCTATTTACATGTGGGTTAATCGTCGAAAAGCGCAGGTATAAAATTATTTCCGCTCTGCGAAGATATTCAGTGTTGAGGGTTTTACTAAGTTTCCGAAGGTCTTCGGTCGTTTCACGCGGTCGGCATTCGACTATTTTTAAATAAGATTTTGCGCTGCAAATAATTATTTATCGGGGATAGAACCTTTCGCTTTGCTTTCTCGCTCGGTTGGGTAAACATTGGACCGACCGTAAGCGTCCAAGATCCACTTGGCTATAACGCAATGTCCCTGCCGAAGTCGGATTTGGAACGGCGCCGTCAGATCACCGTTCGTGGGATAGCCGAGGTCGAGAATGTGTCGAACGCCAAGAAGGCTTTCAACCGCCATCTACACTTCACAGTCGTCAAGGATCGCAATGTCGCTCAGACTCGCGACTACTACTTGGCGGCGGCTCACATGGTTAAGGATAATCTGGTTGGACGGTGGATGAGGACGCAGCAACACTACTACGAGATTGACCCAAAGGTATTGTGTTGTATCTATATTGTATTGTATAGATATTGTATTGTATAGATATTGTATTGCATCTATAATGTATTGTACCCGGCGACTTGAGGTGGATTCGATCCTCGAACCTTCCGACTTCAAGGCAACGACGCCACTACTGCACCACCGCGCCCCACAAAATTGTATCTAAATTGTATTGTATCTATGTTGTATTGCATCCATATTGTATTGCATCGATGTTGTCTTGTACCTACATGTATATTGTATTGGATCCATATTGTATTGTGCGGTACCTATATTGTATTGTACCTATATTGTATTGTATCCATATTGTACTGTATCTATATTGCATTGCATCTATATTCTATTGTATCTATATTGTATTGTATCTGTATTGTATTGGATCTATATTGTACTGTATCTATATTGTATTGTATCTATATTGTACTGCATCTATATTGTATTGCATCTATATTGTATTCTATCCATACTGTATTCTATCCATGTTGTTTTGTATCTATATTGTATTGTATCTAAAATTGCATTGTGTCTATAAATTTATATAACGCCTTTCTCAGTGCACAATAATCATAGGCGCTCCCAGTGTGAAAGACCAAGAGAGCAAAAGAGGCCTTTAGACAACGAAAAAAGCGTCGTTTGGTCCATCCATTCATTCATTCATTCATTCATTCATTCATTCATCCATTCATCCATTCATCCATCCATTCATTCATCCATCCATTCATTCATCCATTCATCCATCCATTCAGTCAGTCAGTCATTCATTCATTCATCATTCATCATTCATTCATTCATCCATCCATTCATCCATCCATCCATCCATCCATCCATTCATTCATTCATTCATTCATTCATCCATTCATTCATTCATCCATCCATCCATTCATTCATTCATCCATCCATTCATCCATCCATCCATTCATTCATTCATTCATCCATTCATCCATTCATCCATCCATCCATCCATCCATTCATTCATTCATCCATTCATTCATTCATTCATTCATCACGATGATTTATATAGCACCCCTTAAAGGTTACTGCACTATAAAGATTAATACTCGGAAGCGTTCCAGACCGAACCTCCGCTGAAGGGGGCAGTTTTAAGATATGGATAGAACGTGAGTTAATCAGGAGGAACGTTTCGAAGAAGGAAGATGTTGGTCTCTAATGAAAGCAAACTAGACGATTGCTAAATCGCAGTTTGATGTGTTGCAATCTAGCTCGTTAATTTCTCTTAAATTACTCGGGCATGACCGCCACACACAGGGCATGATGGGCACTTCCCCCCTCTGAAAAAGTTACACGTATTTTTCAACAACTGCTTTTTGGTGTTTGCAAATGTCTTGGCAGTAAAACACGAATGATACCAATGATATCAATGATATCAATGATATCAATGATACCAATGATATCAATGATACCAATGACACCTATGATACAAATGATACACAGAGTGAAAGCTAAAAATTTACATTTATAAATCTCTTTGAAACTTATCCATCTTCTTACTTTCTTGATGTATACATTTCTCAAGCTCTTCTTGTTAAGAATTTGACAATCATGACCAGCGTGTTTTGCCTCTGCCTGCAAAACTATTTAAAAGACACCGTTAATAATAATAGACTAAACTGGTTCAGTACCTTGCTCTTAAGTGCTGTAATATGCCGAGCAAATTTCTGTCCAGGGTAACGGCCTCTGTTGTCATAGACCCTGGTCAAATCGGATCCATCCAATAGACTAACGGGTTGCTCAACATTATGTTCACCGTTAAGCGACTGCGGCGAACCTTTACTAAAGCTCTACAACTGTATTTTGAACTTAGCAAAGTGAACAAAATAAACTTTCAGGTTTTCAAACGAAGTCATGTTTAAGTTATATTTAGGTGATATCTCAGAAATTCGTCAGTTCTTTCAATAATTGATTCAAATCCGCTTTCGTGTTTTGAAGAAAACTAGTTTCCTGTTTGCTTAATAATAATTAATTTTCATGTCGTGTGTTGCAGCGCGTCTATTACGTATCACTCGAGTTCTACGCTGGACGATCGCTAACGAATACGATGGTCAACCTCGGCATTCTGACGTCTTGTGATGAGGCGCTATATCAGGTGAGGACTATGGAGAATGATGTCTCTTCTGATTTCTGAAAAGTAATAATCTTTTGTGTTGTTATTAGCATTCATAGGCGGAGACCTGGGCCGAGAATTGGGGGACGGAAAGACGCGAGATTTTCAGAAAAATTTCTGACGACCGGCGAAATCTCGGGAAAAAAAGGTATTCTCGCCGCCAAAAAAGTTGACGACCTTTTTTTAGTCATCCGGCCAAAATCTCGACGAAATTTTCTATTTTCGCCGCCAAAAAAGTCTTGACGCTCAAACATTGGGGGGGGGGACAAATGCATGGGCCGTCCCCCCAACACTTTCATTGGGGGACCGTCCCCGTGTCCCTCCTAGGTCTCCGCCCATGTTAGCATTCCAGTTATAGATCTTGTGACAGATGTTGCAACGTTTTACATTGCATTGTATTCTATTCTATTGTTCACAGTTGGGTCTGGACATAGAGGAGCTGGAGGAGATGGAGGAGGACGCTGGTCTTGGCAACGGTGGCCTTGGTCGTCTGGCTGCCTGCTTCCTTGACTCGATGGCCAGTCTTGGCATCGCTGCCTACGGTTACGGTCTTCGCTATGATTACGGTATCTTTAATCAACGCATTCGAGACGGATGGCAGGTTCGTGCATTCATTCATTCGTTCGTTTATTAATTCATTCATTCATTCATTCGCTCGTTCGCTCATTCATTCGTTCGTGCATTCATTCATTCATTCATTCATCCATTCATGCATTCGTGCATTGCTGCATTCATTCATACGTTAATTAATTCATAATTCATTATTCCTTTCATTAATTAATTAATTCATTCATGCATTCCTGCATTCGTACTTCCGTCCGTTCGTTTATTCTTTCATTCATTTATTGATTAGATGTCGCTATAAATCGCGTGCACTCAAGTCTCAAAGGTTCACGCCGATCCAACCGCGACTGTAAAATAATGATTAATGGTTGATGGTTTATTGAAAAATTCTTGCAGCTTTGGAATTTTGGAGGATAGTAGGCTACTTTTGACAGTTGTGGTTAATTATTTCGACAAAAAGCAGGTGTCGAAACTTGAGCGGATCTAAAACGGCGCATTGGAAGTGATTATATATAAGTTTTGATGAAACAAAACTGTAGAGTATTATACTATTAGACAAAAACTAAATTAGATTATAGTAGGCCTGGTAAGTCAAGTAAAATTAAATGACATTAGATTTGAGTGGTTCCTATAAAAATGATTTAGATTAAACTAATTATGTGACTTTTATGTCGGATTGGATTATATTAGATTAGATAGATAAAATAAGATTAACTGGTCTATATATTATTATTATATTATAATAGTAATCAAATTTAATTAGATTATATTAAATTAGATTGGGATGGCCTGGATGGCTTTTCCAGGCAGTTTTATAAGGCGACTAAACCCGTGTGGTCGTCGTTTTTCAGGTGGAGGAACCGGACGATTGGTTGAAATTCGGGAATCCGTGGGAAAAGTCTCGACCGGAGTATTGCATTCCAGTCAACTTCTACGGCCGGGTGGAGCAGACCCCGAAGGGACCACAGTGGGTCGACACTCAGGTAAGATGGCCCCCCGGGCAGGGGCGTATCCAGGGAGCAATCCTTCCGAGACCTCCCATTTAAAAATTGCATGGGACGTGGCCCCCATTTGGTTTCAACAAGCCATTAAATAAATGCAGCGGGAGAGAAAAGCAGGACATCAGGACCCCCTATTACAAAATCGCATGGGACGTGGTCCCCACCCCACCCCCCACCCCCCGCTTCACCGCTTGATCTACCATTGCTCTCCGACTACGGATGACAACTAAAACAAAAAGGTCGTCAACTATTTTGGCGGTTGAAATGGTATCTTTTCCCGGAAAATTGGACGAATGACTAAAAAAAGTCATCAGTGTTTTTTCGGCGACAACGAAATTTTTCCCCTGTCCCACCAACAAGACCCTAAATTTTGGACCCCCCCTTCGAAAATTTCTGTATCCGCCCTTGCCCCCGGAAACATAATATACAGGCGCTATATAACTGAACACGTGATTTGAATGTAAAGTGAGCGGCCTATAACAAGTGCACACACATACATAAAATTATTTTGCTTCGTCGTCTGTTTACTATAGGTTATTTTGGCGATGCCGTACGACAATCCAATCCCCGGTTATCACAACAACATCGTCAACACGATGAGACTGTGGTCGGCGAAGGCTCCGCAGTTCTTCAACCTACAGTTCTGTGAGTTTTACCTCATTTCGTGTCAACCTATAATTGACTGAAATCGACCGTTGACCTATAATAGTACTGTTGTTGAGTCATTAGTTAAGAATTAATTAAGATTTAGTTCAGAACTATCGTTTCGGTCTTTGATATGTCTAATCAAATAGCGTAATATAAATGGTTTTAAAGGTGTCTTAAAGTAATAATAAGCCAGTCTCTGCGTCTGTTCTGAAAATTTTCTGAAAATAATATTTCGACTATTTTGGGGCGCGGTGGTGTAGTGGGTATGTTCGTCGCCTTGTAGCCGAAGGGTTGCAGGTTCGAAACTACCTCAAGTAGGGAAATTCACGTGTAACCCCGATGCAGCGTCCGCTCTGTAGTCGGGATCGCCTCTGAGTAGTTTGAAGGGGCGCTATAACAAGTGCATATACAAACATACAAACATATTATCACAAGTAGACCTAGAATTTTATTGACTCACGAGATTGTAGGCCATAGGCATACTGCTACTTTGCGGGCCTTACCTTGTGGGGATTAAGACTCTTCTATTGGTCTCCTGCCTGAGTGACCGTAGGCATACTCTCGACTTAATCTAGGTCTGCTTTCTTGATTAAGCACTAAATAAATAATTTTAGCTTATTTTTATATGAGTTACCCGCGGTACTATCCTTCTTATCCAATGACGTCGCTGGCCTCATCGGGATTAGCTCAGAGGCGGATCCAGGGGCCAATCCGGCCATGGCCCCATTTCAAAAGTGCATAGGACGTGCCCCCCTCATTTGGTTTCGTCAAACATTAAATCAATGCAGCGCAGGGGCGGATCCAGGGGGGGCCAATCCGGCCATGGCCCCCCATTTAAAAATTGCATGGAACGTGGTCCCCCCCATTTGGTTTCAAAAACATGTAGTGGGAGAGAAAAACAGGACATCTGGCCCCCCTATTAGAAAATCGTACGGGACGTGGCCCCCCCGTTCGGAAATGGCATCTCCTTTTCCCGAAAAATTGGTCGATGACTAAAAAAAAAAAGAAAGAAAAAAAAAAAAAAAAAGGTCATCAACTTTTTTGGCGGATAAGTTGGTATCTTTTTCCCGAAAAATTGGTCGATGACTTAAAAAAAAAAAAAAAAAAAAAAAAAAGGTCATCAACTTTTTTGGCGGATAAGTTGGTATCTTTTTCCCGGAAAATTTGGTCGATGACTAAAAAATTTTTCTACTGTCTCACAATACCAAAAATTTTGGCCCCCCCTTCGAAAATTCCTGTATCCGCCGTTGATGCAGCGGGAGAGAAAATTAGGATACGAAGACTATAGAGAGGTCATAGTACATTCAAATTTTTCTGGCAAAGATCACCGAAAATTTTGCCCCCCTCGAAAATTTCTGTATCCGCCCTTGGATTAGCTATTATTTATTACGGTCGTAGTGCACTGGTTTATCGTAATCGTAATCTCGAGACTTCTACAGCGCCCACAAAAGCGAAGTCGCGGGAACCAGCTTATTCACAGGCGCTTAATCGAGGTTATTCACGAGCACTGGGTCAAACATGAAGGGTTGTCAGATGATTTTTAGCGAACTTCCATGTCCGATATAATAGCCAAAAGAAATCAGAGTGCAGTGCGATAGCAAAGATAATTTGTTACTATATACTTTTCGAATTAAAGGTCATCTAAAGGTCATTAAAGGTTGCTGCATTACTCTCATTCATTCATTCATTCATTCATTCATTCATTCATTCATTCATTCATTCATTCATTCATTCGATCCTGAAATTTGTATAGCGCCCCTTCAAGAAGCCTAATCAGATGCCCTCTGTCCAGCCAAGGCTAAAGAGAAAGCTCTTGAGCGACTGCTGGAAAGGAGGCAATAATATTTGTATGGATAGGCTCTACAATAATTAAAAATCGCTTTCCCCTTCAACTTAGAGAATATGATTCTTCCAGTGTTGCCACTCTAAAATTTAAAAACAACAAGTTGGAGGGTAAAACAAAACCCAAGAAACCCAAGTTGAGCAAATCTTCCAAAATGGCCAGAATTTCCCAAAAATTTTCCGGATTTCCCACAAATCTTCCGAAAATTTTCCGAATTTTCCGTTCAAAAATCTGATGACTTTTTTTAGTCATCCGGCCCAAATTTTCGGGAAAAGTCCACAATTTCACGAAAAATGCCCGAAAATGTAAAAAAATCCCTTTTTTGCGTCGGGAGAACCCAAGGAAAAAACCCAAGTTCGTCCCAAAAAACCCCATTTTCCAAGTTCGGATCAAAAAACCCAAGATCTTGTGAAATAACCCAAGGAGTGGCAACGCTGGATTCTTCTAATGCAGCGGTTCTCAACCTGTGGGTCGCGACCCCCACGGGGGTCGCCTGAGGATTTGCCAGGGGTCGCCTGGGCCCTTCAGAAAATTAATGTGTAAAAGACGTATTGGCAATTTCAACGATATCTACTGTATACGCGACAGCAACTTAAAATAATTTTTTTTACTGATGATCTTGCTATGATTAATTCGTTAGTTTGGGGCAGCTGATTAAATAAAAAATTTGCCATTTTGGTTTTCAAATGTAAATTTCACTTTTACCATTCCTCTAGAAAACAATGGCTAGGGAGTATTTATTGAAGTCTGTGAGCACTGAGATCATGAGCAATTTTGTTTAAACGACAGCTGAAAATGTTACAGTTAGGCTACAATGAGAAATCCAAAACTTTTTAAACATTGGTGTCGACACTCAGAAGTTTTAAACCATGACTATCAGCTTTGAAAAACGAGCTATTTTTCTTAAGATGACAGCTTAAAATTAAGTCATTATAATGTGAAAACTTCAGAAAAATTAAGCAATGGGCGATTTATTTACCTGTTAAATCATGTAGAACTATTTCAGCACTGAAATTATGAGAATATTTTGGTTAAAATGACAGACTAAAATGCTACAATGAGGAGCAGCACAATTCCTTCCCCAAAACCGTAGGCCTATACCATGTTCGGCGCATTCATAAAGATCACAAACAAATTTTATGAAATTGATACCCACCCATATTGAGTCAGATAGGTAAAATGAGTGTTAAGAAAAGAAGAACTATATTGGCCTATTCTCAGAGTAGCCTATTGTTTAATAGATGTAACATGAATAGAAAAATTACAACGTTTCATTTTTACTTGCATTTTGTCAGTCAAATCAGTGAAATCCAACAAATAAACTGAAGCGCCATTAAAATACTAAACATCCTAACTATACAGGAAACATGACAAGTAGGCCTATGTATAAAACGAAAGCTGATGACTCCAAGAAGGCATGCTAGAGACATAGAGTTTGGAAAGTTTGAACAGCAAGACGCGGCAGCAGTCTGTTGTTGAAGTCAACTTCAACTGCAAAGTTTGCAGTGCAAACTTCCGAATAGCCGGTAGCTCTCAGAATTGCAAGAGCCAGGAAATCTCACACAATTGCCAAAAGCAGTTTTTAAATTTTGAGGGTGAATTCCGGTGAAGCAGCATAACAATGGACAATGGTAACAAAAACGAAGTGAAGGGGGAAACTTGATAAATTTC
>OX457040.1:5682105-5752105 GCA_949752735.1 Lumbricus terrestris | reverse complement strand
CATGGTCCACAATGCATGGTCCACAATGCATGGTCCACAATGCATGGTCCACAACGCATGGTCCACAGTGCATGGTCCACAATGCATGGTCCACAATGCATGGTCCACAACGCATGGTCCACAACGCATGGTCCACAGTGCATGGTCCACAATGCATGGTCCACAATGCATGGTCCACAATGCATGGTCCACAATGCATGGTCCACAATGCATGGTCCACAGTGCATGGTCCACAGTGCATGGTCCACAATGCATGGTCCACAATGCATGGTCCACAGTGCATGGTCCACAATGCATGGTACAAAACCTTGATTTCATGCCGCTACGCTTCCTGTTCTTGGTTCTTTCTTCACAGATATTATCTTGACCAAGGTCTAATTCTCTTTCAACTCTGTTAACAGAAGCTGCAGAAATGTCACATTTTTAGCAATCTCCCTCTGACTGTAGCACTGCTTCTTAATCAGCAGAAACCTTCCGCAGTGTTAAATCTTTAATTTTACCCATTTTCGTTAAAAAAGTAAAACTGTCCGTGAATAACAGTTATTTCAGTGACAACTGACCTTCACCTACATAAGCAAAGAACACAATCTACTCAAAAAACATAGTTATCACTAGCAGAGCATTGATAATATTATTTCATAAACTTTTACAGTTTCATTCGTGTGTTTCTAATGTTCTGTCCATGTACTAAATTTAGTGAAAAGAAGAAAAATTTCCCGGAATTTTGTTCTCAATTAAAACTAACCTCCACCTATAACCAAAATCAATTCAATAAACCCTGATATTACTAGCGCATAGCATTGACAATGTAATTTCACACACTTTTTAGTGTTTTTCATGTGTTTCTAATGCACTGGCCAGCACTGTAACTATTATAGGATGCAATTGATTTATCAGTTTTAATATTTTTGCATATTGTGACCAAAATTATATCTCATATCATCGTATGACCCGGTATGAGTAGTCAAACATGAATAAAAACGTTACGAACATAGCAACGCAAGATGATATTCTTTAATTTAGTTATCGCCTAATAAATAATATTATTAATATATAATTATTTATAAGCTTTTGGCTAGGCCTATGACGTTCTCATTCTTACGTTGATGATAAAATTTGTATCCGAATCAAATGTCGAGGATATATTTTTTCGAAATTAAACTGTCTGAATAGGCCTACATTTAAATTACATTAACTAAATAATATACCGATTTCATTCTGATTAAGTATCATGGTAATCGTGTTCGTATTCGTATTCTCTACATTTCTAAGACGCCACTCAAAATCCAAACGGAGGGCACCAGTTTATTCACGAGCGCTGTGTTGTGTCTGCTGTGTTGAAGGAGGTTGCTAAGAAATGGCCTGGCGACGTCGATCGTATGTCCCGGATGTCTCTGGTTGAGGAAGGACAGGAGAAGAAGATCAACATGGCTCATCTGAGTATCGTCGGCTGTCACAGCATCAACGGAGTTGCGGCCATCCATTCGGATATCCTCAGGAAGCAGCTGTAAGTTCAGTGCACGCTGGTTCCACAATTATTCAGATCTTGAAATGGATAAACGATTCCCAAAGTTTGCTACCTAGCTCTGTAATGTATAGGCCCTATAAATGCAAGCCAGGTTTTGTTGTTGTTGTTGTTGCTTGAAGCATGGGCGGAGACCTAAAGAGGGACACGGGGGACGGTCCCCCCCAATGGAGGTGTTGGGGGACGGCCCATGCATTTGTCCCTTCCAATCGTTGAGCGTGAAGACAAAAAAAGGTCATCAACTTTTTTGGGCAGCGAAAATAGAAAAATTTCGTCGAGATTTGGCTGGATGACTAAAAAAAGTCATAGGCTAAACTTTATTGGCGGCGAAAATAGAAAAATTTCGGCGAGATTTGGCCGTATGACTTAAAAAAAGAAAAAAGTCAGCAACTTTTTTGGCGGCGAAAATAGAAAAAATTTCGGCGAGATTTGACCGGATGACTAAAAAAAGGTCATCAACTTTTTGCGCGGCGAAAATATAAATTTTTTCGAGATTTCGCCGGTCGTCAGAAATTTTTGCCGCAAAAAGATGTCAATTTTTCTGGGATAGGCATACTCGTCCATCAGAAAATCTCGCGTCTTTCCGCCCCCCCCAAGTCTCGGCCCAGGTCTCCGCCTACAGACAAGTCTCTCAGTTCTTCCAAATTTATGCCAGTTAGCCTGAGTTAGGCCTTCTTAGCAAGTATGCTACTAATTAGTTCTGGTCGGAGTCTAGAGGTTTCACCAATCCTATATCTGATTAGAGTTCAAACGCCATAGTCCACTAGTCCAGGACCAGAGTTTAGCGCGATCAGTTATATTGCCAATGAATTAGAATATTAAGAATTTGCAGCAGCTAATTAATTAGTACCTCTGTAACCCCTTCCCGAGTATCCCGATCTATCAGCTTCTCAAGACTTTCCAACGAGTAGGAATAGCCTATCTTGAAGAGACACTATAGAAATATCGCTTAATTTATTGATTGATTGACAGCTAGAGTGGTAGATTGATACATTGTCAGATTGCTAGATTGATTGATTGCTTGATTGCTTGATTGATTGATTGATTGATTGATTGATTGATTGACATGGATTGATTGATTGATTGATTGATTGACAGATAGATTGATTGATTGATTGATTGATTGACATGGATTGATTGATTGATTGATTGACTGAGAGTAATTGTGTCTGCTGTAGGTTTCGTGATTTCTACGAGATGTGGCCGCACAAGTTCAGCAATAAGACGAACGGTATAACTCCTCGTCGTTGGTTGGTCCTCTGCAATCCAAATCTCGCCGACGCGATCAGTATTGTAAGTACCACGTATTGTAAGTAGACTACGTTGAAGACTCCTTGGATAAAATATCGAAAGTGTAATGGCAGATTTGTAAGGCGCCTTGCGTTGTGAAACGTAATCGTAATTGTAAGTCCTTCCATGAGAAAACAGCTCGGCCTCGGAGCAGCTCCCATCCTGACAATAACTGATGGCCAGACCTTGATCCACGTGCAGCAGTTTTGTATGTGTGATGAAGACTTAGCCTAACTGCTGGATCATCTAAGCCTGGATCATCTAAGAAAGACTAGGGGCTGAAACTTCCCAAACCCCCTGCAATAATTCTCATTTTGGGTCTGGCATTGAATTGCAAACACCAACTGCTTCTAATCATCATTAGAATGCTAAACAGTTTCGTTGGTGTAACTGGAAGTCTGGGAGTCAAGCATAAGACTTATTTATATTTCTAGTACCGGTAGCCTAATGGAGCTGATAAAAACAGTTTTGGATCGATCATTGCTCAAATATTATTTCAATCGCGTTTCATCGATTAAATTCGATTTTAGTTACCGTAGTCTGCAAAGCGTGACAAAAGCCTGTTAAAACGTATACTTCCTAGTTAGACCTATTACTTTCTTTCTACAGAAGTCTATCGAACTGTCTACATGTATAAGCCTACTGCAATGAAAACAGTCAATTAGAAATAGAACCTCGAGCTTTCGTTGAGCCTATCTCGAATCTTTCCATAAGCAGAATCCTTACATGCAAAATGATTGCTTAATATTCCATTCGATCACATATCAATCACATAAATTCATATAGCGCCCTTTAAGGTATCTCTACTATTACTTGATCATAAGCTCCACGCCATCCTTGTTCACCATACACGTAGGGCCTATAGTTGAATACAGAAGGTCTCCTCCGGAGATGTCCGGCCAGTAGCGGCGCTAGGGGGGGCTGGGGGGGCTAAGCCCCCCCCTAAAAAAGGTCATCCATTTTTTTCCCCATGTAAAAATAAAATATTTGGACAATTTACCCCCTTTAGCCCCCCCAAAAATAAGCGCAAGGTACGCACGAAGTTTGCCCCAGACAGCTCGGTGGTCACGGAAAAGGACCATTTTTCTGAAGAATTTGGTCGATGACTAAAAAAAAAAAAAAAAAAAAAAAAGTCATCAGGTTTTTTGGCGGCTGAAATGGAAATTTTTCTCCGGATTTTGGTCGATGACTATAAAAAAAAAAAAAAAAAAAAAAGGTCATCAGCTTTTTTGGCGGCTGAAATGGAAATTTTTAATTTTTCTCCGGATTTTGGTCGATGACTAAAAAAAAAAAAAAAAAAAAAAAGGTCGTCAGAAATTTTTCAGGCTGAGAACGGAAATTTTTTCTGAAAATCTAGCCCCCCCAAAACGAAAATCCTGGCGCCGCCACTGTGTCCGGCCGCATGATATCATGTAATGATGTCATACGGCCGTAATGTAATGACATAAAAATCGAAAATTAACCGAACAAATCATAAAAGGATGAACGATTAACTAATCGTTAAAATAGTCTGCAGCCCTAATCAGAGAACGCAACTTAACATACAATGTAGTTGCTGTAGCATATGAACGCAACGCAGAGTAGCAGCATAAGAAGACACGACATAGCCTACATCATTTATCATTATGTACATGTATCAAGAGTCAGGACACAACGTGGCATTGTATAATTTATAGCATTGCATATTTTACAGAAAATCGGCAGCAATTGGCCGACGCAACTCGATGAACTGCGGAATCTCAGCAAATTCGCCAAAGACAAAGAGTTCCTAATTCAGCTGCAGAAAGTCAAACAGGTTTGTTACAATAATATTGCATGTTTGCAGGCTGTGTGTGAATGTCAGCTGGTCAACCGGAATTTATCCAACGCCCTTCAAGATCTATAGGACTACTCAGAGGTCCTCCCAGGCCAGGCGGAGAGAGCAGTCTTGAGCAGGGTTTAAAGTGGGTGGAAACGCGTGGAAACGGCGTTCCCACTGCTCTCGAAATTCTTGGCTTGCGTTCCCACTGCTCATCATTAAGAAACTCTGGAAACACAATGTCATGCGTTCCAATAAAACTCTTCATCAGCGTTCCCACTGCTCACATATTCAGCGTTCCCACTGCTCACCCAAATCATTTTAACCACTGGTCTTGAGGAACAGCTGATATAGCCCAACGGGTTAGAGGGGACCCTTGGAGGATGGTTCTATAGCAAATTAAATGAAGATTGAGCTACCGTATAATTGTGAAGACGTTGTTAAACTGACGATTATTCTTTTCGACTTTAAGAGAATGGAATGAAGTCATTTGAGAAACTTTGTTAATATTATATTCATGATTCATTGCCAATAACTCAGGTCTACTTGCAAAATTAGCACTTAGTCCTTCCTGTGCATGTCTGTACATCGTGCAATGCATCTCCTCCACTTAATTGTCCATATCCATCGCCAGTTGTTCAGCCTTCTCCTCCCATATGCCATCTCCATACGTCTCAAGTCACATAATTTTATGATGTGGTGTCCTGTCAATGTTTCGTCGTCTTCCCCTCTCCCTTCTACTTCCAGCATTTCAGAACGTAACCTGTTTGGTTCTTCGATCCTCGTCCATACGAAAAACATGTCCCATCTAACTCAATCTTCTCTGTCTAGTTTAATGATGCTTTCCTAAAATTATCTTCTTGTCCCGTCTTCTCTCTTATGATTTTGTTTGTAACCCTGTCCAGCCACGATAACAGGAGAATAAAATGATGTTATAGTTACAGTGGCGGCGCTAGGGGGCCTGGGGCTAAGCTCCCCTATAAAAGGCAACCCGGGGAGTTAAGCCCCCTAAAAAGGCCATCCGAGTTTTTTTTTACATGCTAAGCTGAAATATTTCCACGATTTTCGACCAGGATGACTAAAAAATGGTCGTCAGAAATTTTGGAGGATTAGAACGAAAAATTTTCTCCGTGAGGATTCAACCACCCCCCAAAAAACTGAAATCCTGGCGCCGCCACTGGTTAGTTAAGAGACTTTGTGAATCTTCTGAATCTTCTGTTTTGTTGATACATGTAACAGGAGAACAAGATGAAGTTGTCCGGCTACATTGAGAAGACGTACGGCATAATGGTGGATCCGACTTCGATGTTCGACATTCAGGTGAAGCGATTCCACGAATACAAACGACAGCTGCTTAACATCCTTCACATCATCACTCTCTACAATCGCATCAAGAAGAGTCCGGACAAGAACGTCGCTCCACGCACCATCATGATAGGAGGAAAGGTTGGAAGATTGTTATCATCATCATCATCGTCATCATCATCATCATCGTCATCGTCATCGTCATCGTCGTCGTCGTCATCGTCATCGTCATCGTCATCGTCGTCGTCGTCGTCGTCATCATCATCATCATCGTCATCATCATCATCATCATCATCGTCATCATCATCATCATCATCATCATCATCATCATCATCATCATCATCATCATCATCGTCATCATCACCTCCTGCAGGCTGATCCTGGTCAACATCATCATCATCATTCGCATCGTCGTCCTCGTCATCGTAATCTTAATTGTCATCATCATTTCTTCGTCATCATCTTTCATCACCCGATTTCATTTTATTTTATCGGCTATTTACTTTAATTATTCGCGTGAAATTTCCACTCGGGTGACCCCCAGCGGAATCTCCAACCCTTCATGGCTTCCATTTGTCGCCAATATTCGTATCTCAAGATTAGTGGGTCTTCTTCTTCTTTAAATATCAATCTGGTTGTAATAAAAAGAATTGAACAATTGAATTGAATTATATATAATTATATATTAGTTTAATTGACAGAATAACCGAATTTTTACAATAAAATAATAATAATAAAAAAAATAAAAATCTATATTTAAATAAATAATTTTTTAAAATAAAATAATAATCTATATTATTTCAAAAAATGCAGTGTAGCCTATTGATGCTTCTGCAGGCTGCTCCTGGTTATCACATGGCTAAGCTGATCATCAAGCTCTTCAACAACATCGCCAACATCGTCAACAATGACGTCACCGTCAACAAGAAGTTGAAGTGCGTCTTCTTGGAGAACTACCGGGTCTCTCTGGCTGAGAAGATCATTCCAGCGGCTGACCTCAGCGAACAGCTGTCAACGGCTGGACTGGAAGCCTCTGGAACGGGCAACATGAAGTTCATGGTAGCCATTAGTATTATTGTAAGCTATCTAGTTACCGGTATATTAAGTCATCGGCGGCGTAAGGTCACGTGACACGCTGCACTTGTACCCGGTTGTGCACAGAATCATGGGCCTATTCATAAATTCAGAATCATAATCTCCAGGCTGTCATCAAGATCATCATCATGACACGAGTATCAGCTAGTGGTCTCAGGAAGGTCTGCGACTCGTGGGGGACTTGATAGTCTGACGCTCTCGTAGGCGGCCTACATCGATGTGGGCCAACCGTGCCTTCTAATGCATCGAACCTTCATTCTGAAACCGTCTTCCATTAACAATTCGCGACACTGCATTCATATATCTCATGAAACATTCTCATAGTCTCTAAGCCTAAGTCGCACTTGCTTAGAGCTGCCGGGTAGCTAGGCCTACGTTAAGCGCCTTCCTGAGGCAATTGTATAATCTATGTTTCAATATATCCTAGGCTACACAGGCCTACATAAATGCAGTATAAAAGAGAATGTTTGTAAAAGAAGTAAACTGAACGTGCGTTTTGATCGGTTTCAGCTAATCCTAAAGGTGCGCTTTGATTATTTTGTTAAGCTGAAAGTGCGTTTTGATTGATTTCAGCTGAAAGTGAGTTTTGATTGATTTCAGCTGAAAGTGAGTTTTGATTGATTTCAGCTGAAAGTGAGTTTTGATTGATTTCAGCTGAAAGTGAGTTTTGATTGATTTCAGCTGAAAGTGCGTTTTGATTGATTTCAGCTGAAAGTGCGTTTTGATTGATTTCAGCTGAAAGTGCGTTTTGATTGATTTCAGCTGAAAGTGCGTTTTGATTGATTTCAGCTGAAAGTGCGTTTTGATTGATTTCAGCTGAAAGTGCGTTTTGATTGATTTCAGCTGAAAGTGCGTTTTGATTGATTTCAGCTGAAAGTGCGTTTTGATTGATTTCAGCTGAAAGTGCGTTTTGATTGATTTCAGCTGAAAGTGCGTTTTGATTGATTTCAGCTGAAAGTGCGTTTTGATTGATTTCAGCTGAACGGTTCGCTGACGATTGGAACGCTAGATGGGGCGAATGTTGAGATGCGAGAGGAGATGGGTGCCAGCAATTTCTTCGTCTTCGGAATGACGGTGGAGCAGGTGGAGGACCTTCGCAACAAAGGGTAAGATCGATATCAGGAAAACGCACACGTAGGCTACCGTTCTTCTCATACATTACATCTCCTTCGGCCTCGACTGAGTTACGTCGCTATATAAATCGTCTCATTAGTAGTAGCCTAGGCCTAGTTTTTAACCAGAGGTGCCTCAGATCTCTCAGGATTTCAAGAAATTATCCGGAGACGCAAGAAATTATTATTATGAAGACAGTTTAGGCTGTTGAGCTAACCTGACGCTGTCATGGCTACAAAGCGCTATAGACTTCATTTTCTCAGCGTTGGAATAACCCATGACCAGTGGCGGCGCCAGGAGTTAATTTTTTTGGGGGGGGGCTGAATTTTAGGCCGTCAAAATTTCTGATGACCTTTTTTTGTCATTTGGTCACGATATCTTGGAAAAGTGGTCCTTTTGCGTGACCGCCAAGCTGTCTGCCAAACCTCGTGCGTATCTTTGCGACTATTTTTGTGGGGGCTAAAGGGGGTCAATCGTCTTTACACGGGAAAAAATGGATGGCCTTTTTTGGGGAGGGATTAGCCCACCCTAGCCCCCCTAGCGCCGCTTCTGCCCATGACTGTTTGGTAGGCAGCAGCTTAAAGCATTCTTGAGTTAGCCTACCTGTAGTCCAACTTGCTACCGCCGATACTAATAGGCCTAAGAGAGAACATGCAATCTGTTACTGTGATGTGCTGAATGGTTAGTCATTGCGTACCTTATCTTCTTCTTCATGGTCTCTGCCCCACGGCAGGTTCGAACTTCCGACGGCGCCACTCTTCCTGGTGTTGAGCCTCTTCTTTCAGTTTCCCATAACCTTCAACCAGCATCCAGTCCAGTAGTTTCTTATCTACCTTATAGTAGCCTTTAAATAATGCGTCTGTACAGAGAATTGTGAGACAAACTTCCAATCATCTTTGCACAGAAGTTCATCATAGTTAGCCTACCACCCTGCAGTGTGCAAAAATAACTGCCTGCATGGACGCCCCTTACCTTTGTAAAAGAAGTGCCTGGACGCCGTCCATGACCGTCCAGCCACACTTTAAGCACTGCTACCACCCCCATCTTCGTGAAAAAAATGGCTCTGCTGCAGGGCTGTTTTTAATGAATATTTAGAACTGCACAACTCCTTTCCTTTCCCATCTTCCATGGTAAATTACCTCCAATCGGATGACAATGACCCTTTTTGCTAGTTTTGACTGCACATAACTTGTGACAGAAGTGCTTCTACAGCTGCACAAATCCATTTAGAACTGCACATTTTGTGTACGACTGCACGTTAAAAAAGCCCTGCCCTGCTGAGATCATAGATGTTGTCGTTTCTTCTGCGTTGCAGCTACAACCCGCGCGAGTACTACGACCGTAATGCGGAACTGCGTCAATGCGTCGATCAGATCGCGACGGGAGCATTCTCACCAGAGGATCCGAATCTCTTCAAGGACATCGCAGCATCGCTCGTCAGCAGCGACAGGTCGGTCAGCGGATCAGTGGCGGCGCCAGGATTTTCGTTTTGGGGGCTAGATTTTCAGAAAAAATTTCCGTTCTCAGCCTGAAAAATTTCTGACGACCTTTTTTTTTTTTAGTCATCGACCAAAATCCGGAAAAAATTTCCATTTCGGCCGCCAAAAAAGCTGATGACCTTTTTTTTTTTTTTAGTCATCGACCAAAATCTTCAGAAAAATGGTCCTTTTCCGTGACCACCGAGCTGTCTGGGGCAAACTTCGTGCGTACCTTGCGCTTATTTTTGGGGGGGCTAAAGGGGGTAAATTGTCCAAATATTTTATTTTTACATGGGGAAAAAAATGGATGACCTTTTTTAGGGGGGGCTAAGCCCCCCCTAGCGCCGCTACTGCAGCGGATCATCCAGACTTCTTTAGCTGTTCGCATTGTATTTTGTATTTCAACAATTTTATCAAACGCTTCTCTCAGCAGAAATTTAAGCCTTTCAGAAGCGCTCACAGGGCGATGAACCCCCCAGCCCCCCCCTCCCCCGAGAGAAAAGGCAGAGAATGATGAAGGGAATTAGAGAAAGACGAGGAGGAAAGACGACCAGAGAGAATGAAGGGGAAATCTCATTCCTGGGGACCATAGGTGCAATCACGTCCTAAAAGTTGGGGGGACCATAATGAATCACGTCCTAAAAGTTGGGGGGACCATAATGATAGTCAATGGGACCACTCAAAAGTTGGGGGGGACGCGTCCCGTGGGTCCCATAGGGTGGTTGCGCCTATGCTGGGGACTCCACAGAGACGTCCAGATTAAACACTGTACGACGTACGGCCTATGCAGGTTTAAGTCTGAGAATATCAGATGAATGACCGCAGCATCGCTGGACGATGAACCCAAGCAGTAGCAGGCTATTCCAGCATCAGCACCGCAACAGACTGCATGCATGCCCATAGGCGTAAGAGGCGGGGGTCCGGGGGGGGGGGGGCGGCAAATGCCCCCCGAATTTCGGGCAAATGTGTTTTTCGGGCAAAACAGGCATGGGCGGACGAACCTTTTTCGGGCAAAAAGGAATGAGAGGAATTTTTTTTTCGAACACACAGGGGTAAAGCGGCTATATTATCTGAAGATTTGTACGAAATGACTACAAAAGGTCATCAGTTTTTTTTCGGTGGGAAATCGAAATGACTTTTAAAGGTTATCAGAAAATTTGGTTGATGAAAAAATGCCGTCCACTCGTGGTCCGCCAAAAAATATAAAGGACACTTTTCGGGCAAAAGTAAAAATCTTTGCCCCCTCCCCCACTGCCGAAATGTCCCCTACGCCTATGTGCATGCCCATGATTTTTATGCTGCAAGACACCTCGGTTACAGTAGTCTATTGAATATTGACCAAAGAAGAATTATGATCGAATAATTTCAATCCAAAAATCTAAGGTTTGTATTTTGTAAGCCAGAAACACACGTACGGGAGTCCACGTTAGGCCTAAAACTCTGTCAAATCTGGGATTACAAAGTCCCAGAATTGCATTTCCTAGTTCTAACATGTAGTCTGTAGACACTTGTAGCGCCTTTAGCCGTAGCTAACAAATGCAGTGCTTGTATAGCAAATGTTATTTTCGGTTTGCGCCAGGTATATGCTGCTGGCCGACTATTATTCCTACATCAAAGTTCAGGAGAAAGTCGGAGATACTTTTCTGGTAAACTTCAACTTTCCAATTAGAATAAAGCTATTAAAGTAAAGCTGTGTGGTAAGAGCAATGAGTAGGCCTAAATATTTGTTAGTCCTCTTTTCTGTCTCTTGCGAATCATCCCTCTAATTTGTATTTTATTTTCATACTTATGTAAGCTGAATCTGAAATGTCCTATTCTTTAGCAGAAGATCTTGGATGTTTTCTTATTTTTAATATGGTACATTTTAATTTTAATAGGAGTGCGATCATTTCTGTTGCAATATTGCTGCATTTTGTCATTATTTAATTTTCAACTTTAACCCAGTCGGATATCTATCTCAACATTGAGCCATATTTATTTTTCCACTTCATAATTATTTTCATTCAAGAATTTCTTTAGAGCCTCTTCAAGAGAACTACTCAGAAGTGCACCTGACTCACTTAATAAAAAATGCTTATGGAAGAGTCCCAGGAAGCAGACGTAGCTTTTATGTGAGCACAGTCCAGACCACTCTAAAGGCAAACAACAGAAAAAGCTCAATTTCTGCATAGAGCTCTGCAGATCGTGCAAATAGAAACAAGAGCGCCACCTTCTGTGCAGAGCAGAAGGGCAGTGACCTTGGATGCCCGTGAAACAACAGAGTTCTCGCAGATAGTCTGGGCATCACCAAGTTGACATTGACAAACAAAGGTAAAGACCCGCGTATTAAGCAAGTGTCATGTCTCCAGCATGTAGTTGGACACATGACCAAATTATTCTTAGGGACTTGCCTAATTAGACGTGCTGTAGAATGTGTGACTCGGTCCACGCACGCTATTCGATTGGACGGGAGGCCAGAGTAGATCGACGAGTAATAGCGGAGGACTGCAATGAAACATCGGATTTATTAGGGTGGTGACCAGCAAACGTTCCTGTCTGGTAATTAATTCTTCACTTCCATTCCAAAACAACATTCCAGCCTGCTCATTAATTCTTCATTTTTATTAAAAAACATTTCTGCCTGTTCATCACTTCCTCTTTTCCATTCCAGAATATTCCTGCCTGGTCGAACATGGTTGCCATGAACATCGCTGCGTCCGGAAAATTCTCAAGCGACCGAACAATTATGGAATACGCGCGCGAAATCTGGAAGGTGGATGTGAAGAAGGACAAGATGCCCGCACCCTACGAGAGCCTACAGAAGGAACAGGAACTGGTGGAATCGGCCGTGTTCCAGACCGGAAGAGCGAAGTGAACACGAAAAAAGTTACCAAACAAGATTACAAACAAACAAAACACTAAATTACAATAGCGGTGTGTGTGAGTAGGGCATATTCTGCGGGACCTCCGTGGTCGAGATTTTTTTTTGAAATGTTGACTTTAGGGAATAGTCTTTGCAAACTGGTAGATGAATTGCCCTTCACCCGAAATGACATTTCCAAGACCCGAGCAGTGAGAAAAATATATTTACTACAGTTACTTATGCTTTTGTTTCTTCGTTTGTTAAATTGTTGGTTGGAAAGAGCAAGTTTTGTCGACAATCGGAATAATTGCAGTTGGACCATTCGATTTTCTTTGCTCAAAGAATCGTGCTACAGTTTCCTTCCTCGATGATCGCACGCGCCAAGTTTCGGGCAAGCGCCAATCGGACGAATCCAAGCTTTTCCTCTAACTCCGATGAACCCTGTTGCAGAAAAATGAAGAAAAGTAGTTTAGTTCCTAAAAAGTATGGAATGTTTTGAGGCAAAAGTTTAAACAAGATCCTTTAATCTTTCGAGAAATCAATGCAGCTCATCTTTAGAATGTCAAAGAAGACCAAACAACGCAACACAAAATTTAAGATAATCTTCCATGATTTAGTTATGCATCCACGACAATACTTTTACTCCGCTAAATAAATAGACGAATGGGCGGAGACTTGTGGGGGACTAAAAGGCGGCTGAAGATTTTGGGCGGACGAATGGCTGATACGCCAACAAAATTTAAAACATTTTCATCTTTTTGCCAGCGAAAATTTCAGATGACCTCTTTTAGTCATCACCTCGTCTCGTTTGTTGTTCACCGTGTGTTTTGTGAAGTGTGTACGTGATGACCTAACACTTACCGATTACCGCTTGGGGGGGGACAAATGCATGGGCCGTCCCTCCACCACATCCATTGAGGTCTCCCTGTTCCCCCTTAAGCCTCCACCCATGAATAGATGGATACTTAAGTACCTAATCTGATGACTTCTATGGTGTCACTATCCAATATCGTAACGCAGAAAGCAATAATGGACGGTCGCTTCAAATTCTATAACTCACACGACACTGGTTGAGCAGCGAGAGAAAAGCAATGGTACTATGGTAAATAAAACCATAACTATACCTTTGCATTTTCACAGAGGAACTCATTAATTTCAAATTACAATTATTCCACAGAGGAACCTATTACTTCACGTTATTTCACAGAAGAACTTATTACTTCACGTTATTTCACAGAAGAACTCATTAATTTCACAGCAAAGTTCAGTAAAAATGTGCATGCTGCTATTACTGAAACCAAAGAGCACAGACTACCACCAAAGCAGGGGCGGATCCAGGGGGGCCAATCCGGCCATGGCCCCCCATTTAAAAATTGCATGGAACGTGGCCCCTCCATTTGGTTTGAAGAAGCCATTAAAACATGTAGTGACAGAGAAAAACAGGACATCTGGCCCCCCTATTACAAAATCGCACGGGACGTGGCCCCCCCGTTCGAAAATGGCATCTTGTTTTCGCCCGAAAAATTGGTCGACGACTAAAAAAAAAAAGGTCATCAACTTTTTTGGCGGATGAGTTGGTATATTTTCCCGGAAAATTGAGAAACTTTTTTCCACCGGCGAAAATCTCAAATTTTTTTCCCCTGTTCCACCCAGAAGACCGAAAATTTTGCCCCCCCCCCTTCGAAACGTTCTGGATCCGCCACTGCACCAAAGAGCACAGACTACCACCAAAGAGCACAGACTACCACCAAAGAGAACAGACTACTGCCAAAGAGCACAGACTACCATTGACGTTTCAAGATATTAGCAACTTCTGTCTAACGTAGAATCGTAGGTCTGCTATTACTGAAACGAAAGAGACAATCGTCTGTGCAAACTACGCAGAACAAGTCTAAGCAACAATCGCAGTGCACTATTAGTATGCAATCCATCACATTATATGCAATCCATCACATTACATGCAATCCATCACATTAATCAAACAGTGAAGACTAACAAGTTGTTCGTTGAGGTTCTGATCGAGACTTTTCGATCGATCAAGATCTTCGAGACAATGCAGAAGTTCGTACGTCTGTTCACTGCCGAAAATCACCTGAAATAAAATTAAATGTTAATCATGTTACACGTAGTCATGTAACACACAACATAGTTACACGTGATCGTGTTACATATAGTCACTTGTTACACTGATCAAGTTACCTGTAAGCAAGCAACATGCAATAGTGACTCTCCATAGTAGTTCCTCTACAAAATCTCTTAAATCCACCATTCAATCTATTTTTCCCTAGAAACAATATAACTACCAGAGTTGTTGTCATTTGCATAAGATGCCTAACTGTGGCTCGAATATATCCACCATCATGCTTCACGGCTTACCATAGGATCATACGCTTCATCTCGTCTAGTATTTACTAAGCAGCTTCGCGATCTCATACGTTTGCTCATCTCAGCCACTTCTCTCCATTCGCTATGTACACGCAATTGACTCGCGGGATATCAAGCAAGCTACGATTGCTACATCTAAAATAAGATGCTTTGCGTTCATCAGTCCTGCACTCTGGAACCAGCTCTCTTCACTGACTCGCTCCTCTCCATCAATCGGTGGCCCAACTGCTTCCTTTCAATGTCTCAAGATCAATTGCTTTGCTTTGGGTCTTTCGCAATGCAAGTGCCACAGGATTGGTGAACAGTGGGAGAGGCACTTTGCAAAGACATATTACAGATACAATCAGTGCTTAAAGTATGGAAAAATAAGTGCCTGGACACCCCTTATCTTTCCAAAAGAAGTGCCTGGACGCCCATGGATTGCCAGTCATTGCTGGCCAATAAGTGGCTGGACGGCGTCCAGATTTTAAAATAAGTGCATGGACGCCGTCCATGACCGTCCAGCCACACTTTAAGCCCTGGATACAATACAGTCTAGGAAGCAGCCTAATTTTTACATCCCAATGCAAAATATGGAAGAATTGTTCACTTAATGACATGGGCATAAAATCCGGTAAAATACTATGAACATGTCCCCAAGAGAAACATTCAGATGTTGGGTCATCACAGATTTCTTCCATGGCCTCAATGGCATCCATTTTTCAAAATGGCCGACTGATATAGAAATTTTTGTCTCGTCCTGTGTTGAGTATTTAGTGATGATGGTTTATCAACTCAAATGCCATTTACGCAGTACAGAAGAATCGTGCAATATAAATATCTGCTTTAATATAAATATTTGCCTTAATATAAATATTTGCCTTAATATAAAGAGGAATATATCTGATCATTGCCTAGAATACCTTGTCTCCTTCTAAGAGAGGAAGAGCGTCGAGAAGCATTGATGGCCAGAACCTGTTGACGAACAACCAGATGACAACAGTTTGAGAAGACAATGGGAACACAATGAAAACAACATGTTCATTGTTATAATATCCGAACAGAAGGTGTGCAGTGCCTGTGATTGATTCTCAAAAGGGTTTTATTACAGATCCTGATGCATTTGCTCGTACCTCCAACATGCAAAGCCACACTTTTTCCGTGGTTGCCCGGTGGTATGGAGCGCTATCCATCCAGAGCTGCGCCTGTTCCCAAGATCACTCTGTCTATAAGCACTTGAAAACTGTTCTTTTTGACCATGCTAGAGTCGGAGCACCGCTGAATAGTTTCCTTGAAGAGGAGCTATATAAATACTTGAATGAATGAATGAATGAAACTTCTAATTTCGACTGAATCTAGAAGCTAATCAGCAGAATTAAAATAATGTAAATAATAATAAAAAATATTAAAACCAATTATACTCTCCTCTTCTTCTTCATTATCCTTGGGCTGACAGCCCGTAGGTGTCCACTGCACACTTGACTACTCTCTTCCATGATTCCCTGTCCTGTGCCCGGTGTGTCAGCTCTCCTCTGGTTGTATGTTAATTAAATTTAGCCGTGCACTTAAGTATCCAAATCACCAGTTTACTAATTCACAAAATCTCTTGCTTTTGTACAAAGTCGAAATACGAAAACTGTGTTATGTCACGCCAAAATCAAAGTCTCTAGTATTCAACAGTCAATCCACACGACATTAATTAATATTTAAATTAATATTTAATAATTAAAACATTTATATGTTCACAACACAGCATGGCAAGGGTCAATCATTAATTGAATCACGACATCATTTTCAAATTGAATTTCATACTGCTGTCCAATCCAATTTCGAATTGAACATTGAAGCCATGCATGCCCCTAGCATCAACAACCTTCAACTGCCTTAAACTGACATAAAGACAATGTAAGAAGAACAAAAAAGCCCATTGAAAACCAGTCACAACCAGAATGACTCTAACAGTAAACTTAGAAAAAGTTGTTGAATTTATTATGGACGATTCAAAAGATAAGTTAAGAATATTCTTTAATATACCAATTGCTATCCGCATTTTGGTATACATACAAGGTATAATAAACAAGCGTACATCATTTCGCAAAGGTTTGTCAGTCACTCATTCACGTGAGTAAAGCAGGGAGGAGACCTGACCGACGACTCCAATTGGAGCGTAGACTCGGAACCGACCTGGGCTGGCGAACCAAAGTCCACCGTGCCCACCTTCTCGTGGGGCGACCTGTTAGTAACCCCTCCGTATGGAGGGGTGAACGAACGGGCACGGACGGCAAACGGGGGGAAGGCAATGGCAAACCACCCCTTATCTTTGCCAAGAAAATTCATGATGTATCCAAGAAGGAAATCAACGATAGTCACCAAGGGTGAGACCCTCAGGCCTGAGGGTGACTTAATGGCTACTGAGGAAGAGCACATTGACGAGTCGGGAGCTACGGGTTCGAATGAAGCCACAGGACCAAAGCCGAAAGGACGTCCAGCGGTGGATATGGCCATGAAGCAAAGACTTGACATGAGCTGCAAAAAATCTATGAAGGTCGGAACGTGGAACGTCAGAAGCATGCAGAGTGGGAAGATGGACATCATTCAAAAAGAGATGGGAAGGATGGATATAGCGATACTGGGATTATGTGAGACCAGATGGAAGGGAAAAGGACACTTCAGATGGAACGGTTTTAAGATAGTAATGTCGGGGCAGGAGGAGAGGGGGAGGAATGGAGTTGCAATCATGTGCGATAGGAAGAGCGCTGATGCGATAATGGGGTATAATACAGTGAGTGACAGAGTACTGAGTGTAAGATTTAGGGGAGGAAGGATCAATACGACAATCATACAGGTTTATGCCCCTACAGCGATGGCGGCAGAGGAGGAACAAGAAGCTTTCTACTTAGACCTGCAAGGGACAATTGACACAACGCCGAGGGGAGACATACTGGTGATTATGGGTGACTTCAACGCGAAAGTTGGTGAGGACAGAAGTGGATGGGAAGAAGTAGTGGGTAAGTACGGACTGGGTGTACGAAACGAGGCAGGGGAGAGAATGCTGGAGTTCTGCGATTCCAATGAACTACGAATAATGAACACATGGTTCGAACAACCGAAAAGAAGACTTTATACATGGACGACGCCGGATGGAAAACACAGGAATCAGATCGACTACGTGTTGGTGAACAAAAGATGGAAGAGCACGATAAAAGATGTAAGAACAAGACCGGGGGCGGATTGCGGAACAGACCACGAGATAATAGTGGCTACATTACAGCTAAAGTTGAAGAAGAGAGGCAAAAGACTGACCAGTTTCGATTGTAAAGGCATAACACCAGAATACAGGGTGGAGATAATGAATAGGTTTGAGATCTTAGAGAGAGACGATACAACGGAAGAGGAGGATGCAAACAAGCTATGGACAAAGATGAAAACTGCGATTCAGGAGGCGGCGGAGAAACATGTACCAAAGAAAACGTCAAGGAAAATTACACCATGGCTATCCAAAGAGGCCATTGAGGTGGCAATGGAAAGGAGAGTAGCAAAAAAGGAAGGGAATAGGGATAGGGTAAAAACATTGAATAAGGCCTTCCAAAGGAAGGCAAGGGAGGATAAGGAAAACCATCTCAAGGAAATGTGCAAGGAGATGGAGGAAGAAGGGAAGAAAGGAAGAACTAAAGAACTGTTCGCAAAGATAAAGGAAATAACAAGGACAGCAGGCCCTAGAATGGGATCACTCAAGACAAAGGATGGGAAGATAATAGGAGACGAGGAGGAGATGAAGGCAAGGTGGAGAGAGTATACGGAAGAGCTGTACAAGGAGGACGAACGTGTCGTGAAGGAAAACATCAAAATAGAGGAAGTTGAAAACGAACCAGAGATATTGGAGGCAGAGGTGGAGTGGGCGATAAAACAGTTAAAGGACAACAAAGCGCCAGGACACGATGGAATACCTATAGAACTGGTAAAAGCGGGAGATGAAGCAGTGGTGAGGACTATTACAAAGCTATGCAATCAAATCTGGAGAACTGGGGAGTGGCCGGAGGATTGGAAAAGGTCAGTGTTCATACCAATATTCAAGAAAGGAGACGCGAGAGAGTGTGGAAATTATCGAACGATAGCGATGATATCGCACACGAGCAAAATACTACTCAAAATAATCCACAAAAGAATGGAGAAGACAATTGAAAGAGAATTACCAGCCAACCAAGCGGGATTCAGGAAGGCGCGTGGAACGCGTGATCACATCGCCAATATAAGGTGGATTATGGAGAGACAGAGGGAGTACGGGCAAGAGGTGCATATGTGTTTTATAGACTACAGCAAGGCGTTTGATTGCATAGACCATACACTACTGTGGAGGACACTAATCGAGATGGGAATTCCGAAGCATCTGGTTAAACTACTGAAAGGCCTTTACGTGGATCAAGAGGCGGTTATAAGAACTGAATATGGAGACACAGAGAAATTTAAAATAAGGAAAGGAGTGAGGCAGGGGTGCATTTTGTCCCCTTTCCTGTTCAATCTGTATGCCGAGAGAATTATGAGGAGGGCTGGATTGGAGGAGGCAACAGAGGGGGTAAGGATAGCGGGGAAAATACTGAATAATTTGAGGTACGCTGATGATACGACATTATTGGCGGGTAAGAAGGACGACCTGGCCGAGTTAATAAGAAGAGTCAGGATGGAAAGCGAAAAGGCGGGACTATACTTCAATGTAAAGAAAACAAAAGTTATGACAACTGCAACATGGGAAAACTTTGAGGTGGATGGAGAAACGATAGAGGTAGTATCGAGCTTCACATTCCTGGGATCTATGTTAGAGAAGGAGGGAAGATGTGATATGGAAATAAGGCGGAGGGTATCAATGGGAAAAACGGCAATGAACGGTCTGGGAAATATTTGGAAAGATAAATATGTGAGCAGGGAAACAAAGAAAAGACTGGTAAGAGCACTGATCTTCCCGGTCGTCCTATATGGATGCGAAACATGGACAAAGACACTGGATATGGAAAAGAAAATCAACGCGTGCGAGATGTGGATTTGGAGAAAAATGTTAAGGATTTCATGGACGGAGAAGAGAACTAACGAATCGGTGCGTGAGGAGCTCGGAATAGAGAGAGATGAGACACTACAGCAAACAGCGACTTGGAGGAAATTGAGCTACTTCGGCCATGTGATGAGATCTAACGGTTTGGAGAAGGAGCTGATGACGGCATGCGGTGAGGGAAGGAGGAGACGCGGAAGACCAAGGAAGAGATGGTTGGATGAGGTACAGGAAAAGTCTGGCATGAACTTGGAGGAGCTGAGAGAGGCAACAAGAGAGAGGGGACACTGGAGAGGATACATCAAGAATATCGCCAGAGCTCCAAGAGCTGACGGCACCAGGTGACCAGGTGACATCATTTCTATATCCAATCAATGTCAAAAAGTTTAAGAAAAGCATAAAATCCTAAGTCCAAAACCAAAATATATTTTAAATTTAAAAAAGAACAAAGCAAAAATACTGGAACCTTTTGGGAGCGATTCGTGAAGATAAAAGCGAGAGCAGTAGTTTCGCCGCCTCCTTGAACTCCTCGCGACCGTACAGCCAATGAAATTCTCGGTATTTACCTGCGGATCACAAAGAAATAGTTCCACTAAAAATTTTTAATCAAAATATGTCGCAGGAAGCATGCCCGCACAAATAGTAGGATGGTATAATAATAATAATTTTTCTCTTTATTCAACAATTCGGTTGACAGACCGCAACTGGTTACAGTGCACAATTATGCAATTGAAACAATACACAAGAACGGAGATCACAGAATACACAAACCTTAACTATACTAACTGAGCAGACCATATGGCAATGGCATCCTGCAAACAACCACTACTCCAGGTACCCGATAAAATCGAAGCCACAGTCAGGTATTTTATGCAAATGACAACAATTCTGGTAGTTATATATAGCTATGATTTAGACACTGGAAAATACTACAACACGGGAACACGATATTGCAAATATCTTGGCAAGAATATCTTAAATATTTTATGCAAATAAAATTAATCTTCACCAAAGATCCTAGACTGGATAACATCGTTAAATTGCACATTCATGAAGTGTCACAGTCTAATGACAAAGTATCGCAGAGGATGTTACAGAGCAGCTGTGAGAGAAAGGACTTGTTCAAGGTCCCAACAGAGTAACACCCGTCTTAGTGGAAGACGAAGATCAAACCCATAGAACTCATGTTACACAATATTAAAGTCATACCTAGGAAAGTGAGTTTTGTGCTGAGCAGCATGGAAGAGCCGAGGTTGTCAAGCAGATCCAAACTGCTGAACGTCCCTGAGTTCGTGTATTCGGTGAGGAACCTGCAAGGGAACAATTGATACGAAAGAATAACAATATTGTAATAATTCAGATACAGAAGAGCGGCAACTTGAGCCAAACCGAAGAGACACATGACTCCATGAATGCGAAGTGCTAACGACTTCATTTGCTCGGTCCCAGCACTCGTTTCCTCCACAGGTCGTTTCCAACAGCTTCCGTTTCCATGTTTGCCTCCAATTCCCTCATGGCTTTGACCAGATTTCTACTGATATCTTAATGAAAAAAAATGCCAAGAGTGCCTGGGAAAACAATACAGCGCCTTTGTTTTCTCAGCCATGGCAATCAACGACTTGAGGTGACCGCGCTTTCCCTCATCACCTCACCTTCCAAACAATAACACAAACAGCATTGAACGCTCAGGATTCGTCGGTCTCTGGTCCAATTGAGTTTGTTCTGTCTATTCTCTGCCAGTCCAAAGCCTGGACGTAGGAGGAGGGCGACAGTAATGATATTTGTTATCACACGTTCGTCATTAAACTGAAACTACTAATCTCTTATGTTACTCGCGTCAAAACATGACTCTTCTATTTCAACTCATAGTCTGGACTCTGGTCAACTCACTGCAAGCCAACCTCTCCAAAGAACTAAGCCTTGATTGTGATTCAACTTGAAGCAACTATCCAATGAAATCAAAGACATTATTACAGTAAAGAAGTCAATAGCTTGGCTTAAGCTTACACTCAGCTTTAGACACAATGTTTTAGAAATTTGGTGCTTAAAAGTAAGTTTAGATTAGAACTGCATCAAGTCATGCGTGATTCCAAGTGACAGGCACGCAGCAACGAATGCATGTTTGGTCACACCAGTGAATGACAACCAATCAAAAGCTTGGTATACGTCTGTTCAAAGTGATCTTAAACAAATACTCACTTGTCAGCCACACATGCACAGAAGTTTGCATCCTACAAAAAACAGAAAATATTAATCAGCCATAATAATACTTGTCGGCTTTACAACGTAAGTGCTTTCACAAATTGCCTATCATGTTTCACCAGAGCAAAAGAAACAATTCATATATTGCAAACACTAAAGTATATATTGACACAGTATAAACCACAGAATCTCATCTAACAATTCTGTCCAAAACAGCGCAAACCTGAGAAACAGAGCTCCATAACTTGAAACTGAGCACAAAGGAAAACAAGAAATTCATCTAAAAAATTGTCAGAATGAGCAACACACTTCTCGATTTTAGTCAGCCAGGGAATGTAAGAGACATAGATGGCAGCTTATGGTATTCAGGACCAACCTACAGAATGGCCAACAGCCATCTTGGTTCCAACGTAAGAGCAGATGCCTTCTAAGATTCGAAACGAAACTTCAGGATGACAAACATGCATCTCAACTGTGCAATCAGCCAAGATATGATAATCAAATGCCTTATAATATTCGAGACAAACTTTCAGAATAACCAACACATATTTAGATTTCACAGTCAGCCAGAGAAAGAGTATTGAAGAGCAAATGCCTTACAAGACTCAAAACCAACCTTCAGAACTACCTACACACAACTCGGCTTCATAGCTAAGGCAAGAGTATCAAATGCCTTATAATACAATTCAAAACCAACCTTAGACTTGAGTCCCCACGACAATGCTGACCCCAGCCTTCCGTTATGTAGAGCTCTGACACCCATCACTTTGCAGATGCTTTTCACTGTCAAGACAAATCAACAATAATAACAATATTATCATTATTGTTCAGCTTGAGGTAGAACTGATCATTCAACATAAGAAAATTCTAAAATAAAGTCCAGAAAATAATAATTATTGCTTGCATCAACAGTGTTACTATCATTCGATCCATGTCTATTTTAGCAACTAATATTAATCGCACTGTTGGTCTACCTTGGTCAATGAGTTCGTATTTTTCGCACAGCCGTAGAACCTTCTGCGCCTTCTGCTCCGTTTCGAGTGGGATGTGCTCCAGAAACTGCGCAATGTAGTGCCTGAAATTGAAAAATACGCACATCCAAACAATTTAAGTAGGTCGAAACTCTGACAATGGTTCCACTTAAAGTGATCATTCACTGCCCCTTGCTGCCTATCTGCCCTCTCTCTCTGTCTCTCTAACTCTCTGCCTAAGTTCTATCTTTTTCTCCCTCTTTCTGCCCCCTCTCATTTTTGCCCCTCATCACTCTCTCTCCATTTCTGCCTCTCACTCCCTCTCTCCAAACACACAAATCAGACAAAAACAAACAGCAATTGACTACAATTTACGTTGCTTAGGTAGGTCAACACGATGAACTGCCTCACCTTATTCACACCTGATCTCTCTATGATTATTATTATTATTACAGGCATGATCTCTTTGTCCTGCAAGCTACGAACACTATGGCTAAAACGCTAGCCTTTGTTTCATTGGCACTGCACTGTGGAACCAGCTTCCTCCTTTGACACGTTCCTCAAGGTTATTAACCGGTAAGCCTGAGTCAAGTGTCTCTTTCGCTGTCTCAAGACCTTTTCTCTCTTGGTCTCTCGCACTGGGAGCGTCTCTGATTAGTATGCACTGCAAGAGGTGCTATATAAATTATAGATAAAATGCAATACAATACATGCATCTAGATAATATAAAACAAACAAATTAATGTAATTTTCGTTACTTATGATCATTTCACACAAATCGCTCAACTAGATTAGATTAATCGGTTAACATACTTGCCAAATACTGGACAGTGCTCCAAGTACTGAATCGCGACTTGCCACAGACTGAAAGCGGAAAAGAAGACAATTTTAATATAGAATCAAATTGGCTCAAAAATACAGAATATTCTTCAATTCAACAGTTGCCTATGAATTCGCGATACTTTCCAAAATAGTAACCTGATCGTGATGCCATCTGATTTACCTGATTTAAGGAATATATCCCATTATTGCCCAGCAAAATTGCAGAATGATCCAGTTATGGTTTCTGATGCCAAACCCAGCTGCCAGAGTAAAAGCAAACTTGCCTGTGATGAGAGAAGAGACTCGTTGCATACTCGAGTAGCAGGAACTCCCGTGAGTCAGAGCCAAAGCTGAAATGAAAACAACGTTTAACATCAGTTTCCTGTCAATATATATATTATATATATCATATCTAGAGATTTACATCTATCCATTATATTTCTCAATATCTATACACCACATATTTATAACAGTATCTGCATAACGTGCTATATAAGGCCTCATCATACATACTTACACACCTACAGAAATACATACATAAATACCCGCCACAAATACTAGGTGAGAAAAAGCTGATATGAAATCTCACTTGAGGACGCGAGATTCGAGTGTTCCACGATGGTAAAGCAGATCAGTCAAATGCGACACAAACCACCAACTGTTGAACGAGGAACTGGAAAAGAAAACGGAAATCATCAACAATTTTAATCACAAATATAATAATAATAATTATTAATGTATACGTGTTGTTACCTGTGTGTAAAGCCATGTTTTCTCCACCATACGAGAAGACAACCTGTAGGAGGCAGTTCTACGCAGCCGAGTGTCACTCCCATTCGATTGAATCACTGCTCAGGTCATTGCTCTTTCGACAGACAGACAGACAGACAGAGAGAGAGAGAGGGACAGACAGGACATAAACACACAAAAAGACAGACCCCAATAGACACTATTAGATAGACAAACAAACAGAAAGAGAGAGATACACAGACAGAAACAAACATAGAGAGAGAGAGACAATTACGCAGACAGGAACAAACAGAGAAAGAGAGAGAGACAGATACCCATACAGAAACAAAAGGGAGACAGAGAGAGACAGAGATACACAGACAGAAACAAACAGAGACAGAGAACCAGAGACAGAGAGACAAACAGAGTATTTATAACCAAGAATCTTGGACAATTATGATTGCGTTTATCACAATGCATGCAATCAGATTCATATACTGTGGACATAAACTACTTGCAAATCAATTTCTGAATTATTCAATGAACGCATGACGTCTGACCTGCAGTCTCTGATGACTCGGTGAATGTCGAGTTCAACTGCGGCGAGGATGATGTGATCCCACGGAGTTATGGAGAAAGCGCCACCAAACGCTTCAATGCAGAACTGTTGCAAAGGAATTTAACAGAAATAGTTAAAACATTATAGGAAACAGAAATGGTAAATTATACATTATTGGAAACAGAAATGGTAAATACATTATTGGAAACAGAAATGTTAAATACATTATTGGAAACAGAAATGGTAAATACATTAAAGGAAACAGAAATGGGAAAACTCTGATCCCTTGGTGGGAATGGCTGAGTTTGGTTTGGGATCAATCAATCAATCAATCAACCAATCAATCACATAAATTTACATAGCGTCCCTCAAGATCTCTACTCGTAGGCACTCACAACACAGGCCTGGTCATAAAGAAATGTTTTGAGAAGACGATGAAATGAGTCATGTGAGGGATGTGACGCTCATAGACATCATGGCCGCTTCATAAATAACAAGCACTTCTTGGCCGTCTGTGGCAGCAGTCGAGATGGCGGCTGCAAGGAAATGCTAAGTACATCCAACTTGCAGCCATTCTTTGTCCCTCTGACCTTTGAAACCATGGGCCCGGTGAGTGAAGGCATGACTTTTATTTCATCTTTGGTACGGAACATAAGCACGGTGTCTGGAGATGCACAAGAAGAATAAAAAAGCAATAATAATAATTTAAAAAATATTAAAAAATAAAATACTTCAGATTGAAATGCAACTCTAAATTTGACCATCAATTGAGACTATGGCAAACGCAAAATACACGACAACGCTACAAATCAGAATCAAATGTATACAGACGTTACTTCTTGGCCGACAGTATACAACTATACATACCCGAGCATGGTACTGCAGTTCCATGGCCTTGATTGTCGGATTCTGGTAAAACAGACGCGATATCAGCATGCAGTACCAAGTACCAAGCGTATCTTTAAGGGCCGAAAAGATATTATCATCACCAGCCAAGATCTGGAAAGAAAGTCATTTGCAACAAGTATGAGCATTAAGATTCAATCAATCAATCAGTCAATCAATCAATCAGTCGTTTATTGACATAACAACAACAGAAATTTCAGGCAAGTTTAATCACGAAAAACCCAGAAGTTCTATATAAATCTGCAGATATCGTCAACAAGACAACCCTAAAGGATAAAAAAATCCGCTAGAGCCGTCCCTTTTCATGCATGTAGTTACAGCTGGCTAAAACAATTTGCTAAATCAACATGATTATAACTTAAATGTCAATTTGATTAAAAACGTACATAAATCTAACTAATACTGTTTGGACAAAACCATAGTCAAACAATTGAAACACTTGCAGAACCTTGCAGCAGAAGATAAAATAAGGAAAAACAACAAAAGTGCGAACACTCTGAACAGCTATCTAACTCTGTATTTATTCATAAACCAAAAACTGCAAAGCGTGACTCAAAAGCTCAGCGCGGATACCAGCCTACTCACACACGTCGCGTCAAATCACAACAGGGGTTCGGAGGAGAGAGACGAGGCAGGGAGCTGCACTGTGAGAGACGAGAAAGCTTGGAAGGTGAAGGATTGGGTGGATTAGATTGAGGATTCCTGAAGAGCTGAGAATTCAATCGGGTGTGGAAACCAATGGAATTTACTCAGGAGTGCTCCCAGCCCAGCCACATCAAAAGAAAAATACTTTAGTGGAACAAAGTTTGCTCAGTTAGATGTAATGAAAGCAGCTTTGAAGGAGCAATGGTCACAAATGGACAACTTCAATTCTCACCATCAAATTTCTCAAAAATCAATTGAATTCATCAACTGATCTCTATGATTATAATCAATTATCAACTGATAAAGTTCTGTATCAGTTCATCAAACTGCCCAACAATTCAATCTAAACACATCTCATCCTTTCTTAACAAACATTTCCCTCTGCAAACAGAAAACCTTCCTTCATGCAAAAAGCGAGACAGAATTGAAGTTCCCACCCGGCAAATGACTTTGAGATTGTCGTCGCTGGCGAACCGATCGGCCTCCATGAGGTGCGTACATTCTCCTTGCCAGTGATGCCACTTCAGATCGAACTCTGCCACCGTCTGACCACCCGAAGCCTGTCGCAACAGATACGCATGATCACGTGAACGTGCTAAGATTTTCATCAGTATCCTATATTATAATTCCGAAAGTTTGTCCTTCCATATGTTTGTTTGTACGGATTTTGACTCTTCGTAACGGAAAAGGCTCGAAAATGACAGAGCGTCGGTTTAACAAATTTTTTGCAATTGATTCTTACCCAAATTAGAAGGCCGACGCAACTATTTTCGGCTTATAATTCAATTTAAAACCAGAGTTATTAGCGTTTTAATCCTTACAGCAGCCATCTTGCCGTATTTAGTAAAGAGGCAACAGCCCGCATGACGTCATTCATACCCAATAATAATTTTCGTTTATCAACAATCCAAAACCGGTTACAATTATGCACCTGAAACAATAATATTCACAAGAATGCAGATCACAGAAATATTAACTATACTAACAGAACAGACAGCCTGCAATAATCATATTAGGCCACAGTCAGCACACACACTTGCCACTGCGGGGCGGGTCATGTTTGGCTTTTTGGGGAAGCGAGGGTGGGGTGGAGGGTTGGCAAAAACTCAAAATCTAGCGGTCAACGCTGGGTAACCCAAAGGAGTAGTGTTGAAAACCCTAAATTTCCCGGGCAACGTCGGGTTCCACATCTAGTATATAATAATTATGTGAAAATTGCGAAGGCATGACAATACATTACATGACACTGCAAACCAAGGATCATTGTCACTAAATACAGATAATGTAACAGGAGGTCAAGGGTTCAAATTTACGCAGAGGCACTAATTTGGTTCAAGATTTCGGCTCTGCATGCGCCCTACACCCCCTCCTCCCCGGCCAACTCAGCCATATAACACTGACCACAAGCTGTCCATTGGATGATGGAGCACTGAGGGAGGACTGGACATTGACAATCATATGCAGAGGCTGAGAAAATAAAGCTGCTAGCACTTCATACCCAATATTATCACTAGGGATATTTTTAGGACAAAAATACAATGGCATGTTTCAGGTAACACCAATATCTGCTTTGGCCTCGTAACGTGAGACTGATTTTCGTCTTCTCTTCAATCAAAAATACATAATCATTCCTGCATTGCTTTAGACATTCTCATGTTGAAAAACGAAGCACGTTCTCACGTTGAAGATGGGCATCTTCCTCAGGAGAACGTCAACAAGGCCGAATAGTTCTGAAGTGGAGTTGGAATGGAGAGACAGAAGACGTCGCGTCTCCTCTACACGACCTTGCAACAGCAGAGAGTAGACCTAAACGAACAAACAATTTGCAACATTCCACCAACAGGGCAACATGAAACGTGTCCAATATTAATATTATTATTAACCCTTTGAACCCAACGGGCCGGTTTTCCGGCCTGTTATCCATAGAGTTACAGGAGCTCCGGGTTCAAAGGGTAAATATTACACGCATCGTTATATTATCATTATCGTCATTGTTATTATTATTATCATTATCGTCATCATTATTATTATTATCGTCATTATTATTATTGTCATCGTTATTGTTATCGTCATTATTATTATTATTGTCATAGTTATTACAATTGTCATCGTTATTATTATCGTTATCGTCATCATTTATTATCATCATTGTTTTTATTATTTTTTCATAAAGATCATCACTGTTACTATAAATTATTATTGTAAATCGTAATCCATATAATCATCATGATTGCTACCGCTACTATTACTGATTACTGATGTTAAATATTTTCAAGAGCAGCAACACCACTTTAACTTTTATATTTTAAAACATAGAATTCAGTACGTTCAGAGAATAGATAAAGTTTGTTATATTGTCAAAATTTTCGTAGGACCTTATATTTTTTAGGATTAAAATTTTTGGACTATTCAATATTGCCAAAGGACTAAGTATATTCACATGATTCAATATTTTCAAGTGATTAAATACTTTCAAACGATTAAATATTACCAAAGAATAAAATATTTTGAAAGATTCAATAGTTTAAATGGATTTGATAAATTTTCAATGGATTCACCATTGCACAAAATTCAATATTTTCAGAGGATTTGATATTTTCTTCTAATTCTTACAGCATCCCAGTAGTCTCCGTGACCTTCGGCCAGTTGACTCTTGACGACATTCTGAGCTTTTCTGTCACCGTCGTAGAAACGCAATCGCAGCCAGTCGAGCAGCTGCCGCAGGACGAGACCCTCTACGCAAAACAATGCATGAATTGTCTATTGTTTACTGCACTTATCAACTCTGTTGATAGAGTCATGAACAACTAAGTACAGTGCAACAGGAGCCAGCAAAGCTAATAGCTTATACAATCCTGGCCCCTCTTTTTTAGTTACGTATTATTCATGAATGTTTTCATAGAGCAGTAAAGTCACAATAACCGGTCCAGTGAATGTAATTTATCGATCAATCATCATTATATATTGAAACCGTTGTAAGTCAATCTAAACCTATAAAATACAAGTTGCAACGGGAGGTTAATAAAAAATCTACTCATCCACGCGACCGATTTTTTCAAATAATTTACAAAACAACTTCTTAGCACTAACGAAAAACACTATCTGGATTCGCGATCCAAAAATCTTACCTTTTCTCGAGCTTGAAAATCTTTATTTTATATCGCAATGCTAACGCGTGTGTTTAATATACGACGCCATTTATTTGCATACAACCATCATTATCAACAGACCATCGATATATTGATGATTGAAACCAGTACATTAATGACGTCACGGCCGATTTTAAAATAATTATTATAGCGCTTTATCCGTTAATTAATATCTATAGCGTGTTGTATGTATCAGAAGCAATATTTAAGACGCAATAATTTTGGCCGATCGGTTTTCAATCAACCAATAGATTTTTAACCTCATTTTTCGCCGAGGGCAGATCTTTTGGCATGCGGTTTCGCAAAAATCCTGACTATAGCGTAAACATTGGCGGGTGGCAGCTGGGTTGGACCGAAAACATAAGAGCGGAGTCAGGCGTGGCGGGGGACGAAAACCGAAATTTTCCGGGCGTGGGAGCGTGGTCAGACGTGACTGTGAACAAAATCTGAAATGTCCTGGGCAATGCCGGGTAATTCAGCTAGTATGATATATAGATGAAAATGATCTCACTAAGACACCTTGGTTAATTATAGATAAGGACGACCTGACTGGGATGATATAAAAGAGACTCTCACTGAATGTTACTGCTATAAAGTGGCAACTCCTAGTTCAACACGCTCACTTAGCTGCCAGGCAACGCTTAGCTTTGTAGGGCCGTCCATCTGGAATGACCTCCATTCAAAGCTGTGTTTATAGCACCTGACTGATCAAACTTTGTTCATAAATCTCTTAAAGTCTTTTTTCCTTTGTGATTACTGAGCTGGGAGCGCTCTTGAGTAGGTTTCTTGATGGGGCACCATATTAATCCATAGTATGAATGAATGAATGAATGACTAGTGGAATGGACTCAATTTAGAATGCCTTGAAGGATTTATCAATGGCATTTACAATGGCATCTATATAACATCTAACGGAATTGTTTTAAAGGTGTCCAAACATCAATATATTACTTTAGTTTAATGTTGCTATATAGGATACTAGCTGGGGTACCCGGCGTTGCCCAGGAAATTTAGGATTCGACCCGCTCCCGGCCACGACCCACTGCACTCCACAACCACCCCACTGCACTCCACAACACTCCAACCTCCACGTGTACGCTCCGACCTCCACTTGTACGCCACCCGTGAAATTTGAGTTTGCGGGAAAATTTCCTTCCCACCCGCCACCCCCACACACATCGGCCATGCGGGCCGAGGTGTGTGGAGCATATGATTTTCATGCTAATTAAGCTTTGCGAAAAATGACGTAAAAATATGACGTCAACGGCAACAGGCGTTACTGAAAACGATTGAAATACGGCGACGCAATTACAGGATTTGCAGCGGTAGGCTATATATAGCCGCTAGCGCATACTTTAACACGGCGAAATTTAAAATGTCTGTTTTTCAAAATCTAAAGTGAATAAAAAGCTGAAAATAGCGTACCTGGATTTCTGTGGTGAACTTTTATCTAAATGCAATGTTTCATGTGAGTAGCTGCTAAACTGCGAGCGTGCATCGGTCCCAAATAAATAAATATACGTACAACCTTTCTTATAGATATAGATAAGTCCATTGAATGAATGAATGAATGACTCACCTGGCAGAATATCGATGAAGATGATTTCACAGAGACTCCACAGCAGTTCAATCATCTCAAACATCTCCAGCTGAGACGTGTTCTCATCTCCATCTGATCTGCCACCGTCGTCATCGACAACCATCCCATCACCTGAAAATAGTTCATAGTTGCAATCAATCATTCATTCATTCAGTACATGAATTTGTATAGCGCCTCTTCAAGGGTACCATTCAGAGGCACTCCACCAACCTCAGCACAACCAAATAAAAAAAATAAAGAAGTTCCTTTGAAGATTGCCAAAACATGTTTATTCAATGAATCATGAATGAATTCAATGACTTAATCAGGAGCAGTCAAGAGTCCACAGGCAGCCGACCGAAGGTTGCCAAGATCTGGGACAAAGGATAATGAAATGTGACGCTCCAGTCTCGAAAGGGGAAACCCATTCTCAGAAAACAAGATGCTTGGGTAAGCAATTGTGATGTGATCCAATGAAATCCGGCTTATGTCACAGTATAAATATTCACAAATAAAACGAATTGAAGTTTTCTGGATTGATTTTAATATTAAGTAATTATCATTAATATTATCATTATTATTATTATTTAGAAACTTTTATACAGACCCTCTTCAAGGTAGGCTACACAGAAGAGCGTGTGCTAAGGTAAGAACAATACAAATTCATAAATGGGTGAAATGAGATTACTGACCAAGTGACTTCTGTAGTTCTCTGGCGGCTGCTTTGATGACAGATCGGTATTCTCTGCTGAACTTAAGCATCCTGAAACAAGAATCCAACAATGAATGTAAATCAAGCGAATATATGAGGATAGATATCGAAAAAGCTTAGAAGTTAATTCCAAGCACATTTGAGAGTCACAGAAGAACCTTAAAAATAAAACGATCATGAAAAAATGAATTCTGAAACAACATGGTCAACACTTACCAAGTGTCAAAAACCTTGATGAATCAAACAATAAAAGGTCAAAACTGTGAAAGGCTCTGCGGTATTAATCACTACATGACTATTTTGGGGCGCGGTGGTGTAGTGGTTATGTTCATCGCCTTGCAGCCGAAGGGTTTCAGGTTCAAATCTACCTCAAGTCGCCACGTAGGGACCTTGGGCAAGTCCTTCACTCGCAATTTCTCAGAGCTTCGGCGTGAAACTCTGATGCTGTGTCCGCTCCGTAATCGGGAGCGCCTCTGAGTAGGGTCATTGAAGGGGCGCTATAACAAGTGCGCATACAAACAAACCACTGTAAAAGGCCTTGAAATGTCAATCACTATATGGCCACCACTGTCAAAAGCCTTGATGTATCAGCGCTAAATGAAAACAATCCTTGCACTGTTCCTATGTAACTCACCGGGTTCGCTTGGCATACGTTGATTCATCCTTTGGCTTCTGACGTTGAAGATTCATAAAAATGCCTAGAATCAACAAAGACGCTCAAGCTGCATTTCAAATGGCAGAAAAGAATATCTGCAATTTCGAATAAAATTGCAAGAATGCAACATAATCATAAACATAATCGTGAGGGACGCGGTAGGGTAGTGGTGACGTCGTTGCCTTGAAGCTGGAAGGTTCGAGGTTCGAATCCACCTCAAGTCGCCACGTAGGGACCTTGGGCAAGTCTTTCACTCACAATTGCTCAGTGCTTCGGCGTGAAACTCCGATGCAGTGTCCGCTCTGCAGTCTGGAGCGCCTCTGAGTAGACAGAGCTTAAAGGGGCGCTATAACAAGTGCACATACAAACAAATAACACCACGTCTACATGAAAACCCATCGTAAGCACTGGATTAAAGGATCAACAATTGTGTTACTTATCAGAGTATCACGTCACACACACACAAACATAAACACAAACAGACACATAATGAACTCATCAGCAACACTCTCAACCAGGTTCAGATGTTGGAGTACGAACTCATGTACAATGCCCTCTCCTTCCTGAGTCGCGGTGCTATAAAAATCATCTAATTATCACCATTATTATTCTTATTTTAAACGTAGTCACAGTCATCTCATCAAGACAGATGGAACATTCTATCCAGAATGGATCAAGACAGTCAAAACACTTCATCTAGAACAGACTTGCAGAAAAAGGAAGGTAAACTTGATATTAAAATTAAGACAATTCAAGAATGCATGGCAGGGCAAATCATGGCAAGACATGTAGTGCCTTGAACGTTTTGCATAGTTCATTCATTCATTCAGAGCATTTATATAGCGCCCCTTCAAGAAACTACTCAGAGGCGCTTCCAGCCCAACCACGAAAAAAGGAATAGTATTGTATTCTATTGCAGACGGCAGAGCATTGCAATTTGTATTGCATTGACCATGGCACATTACATTGTGTTGCATAGCATTGTATTCTATTGCAACGCATAGTACTGCATTGAATATAGCAAAACGTGTATTGCATTGTGTTGCAGAGAATTGCAAACATTGTATTCTAATATATTCTATTGCATTGCATTGTATTAATTAAATACAGTTGTATGAACTGTTGCAAACACCTCTAGACTCGCTGACCAACTTCCTTGCGATCGGTCGATGCATCTCTGTGTCCCATTTGATGTGATGAATTATCGCGTTGTCAATCTCAAGTCCACTCGGTCCGTCTGCAAGAAACATCCACCAATCAGAAACGAAATAATTAAATAATTCCCGTGAAAAAATTCTAAAACTCACATGGATCAATCTGATTTCAAGATTAATAATCGTCTTTGTTCAGTTTTAAACTGACACAATGCAGCTATGATTACAATTCATAATAAAAAATACGAATGGATGATCACAAGATAATAATTACTGGAGTTGAGTTCAATTGTCAGCAGCCATGCAAGATGCGCTTCCCGTCCTACAGCTCCATTTACCAATGCTATCTGCCGAATGGAAGGTTGAGAGGACCTTTTGGGAGGTTTGCGGGAAGCGAACCCCTCATCCGCGCTCTATGTGTCACTGGGGTGTCTAGTGTTTACCCTAAACCCCTCCTCAACAGTTCCTCACCCACCCAGAAGAAATGCTACGACTGCAACAGATTCTACATATGACAAAACTTCATCTAATTTGTTGCGTCCATAGTGCAATTCGAATAAATTATATAAAATTCTTTCTGCATATTAAAAAGTGAGCACTGCCATTTTTTTCTGCCTCAAATGACTTGGATTTGAATTCGGAACAGGACTCAAACGACCCTGGCATTGACCATAATTTGGAGGAGAGGAACATGAGGGTCCCCGGGTTCGTAAATAATTTGTAAAACCAATTCTTTGTATTTGCCACTATGTTCGTTGGAAAAACCCAAAATTGAAAGCAACATTTAAATTTTTCTGAATACACTGCTAACCTCTAGACTCGAACAGAGGTGAACTTCACTAAGTCACTTCTACATTCACCATTTTATTGATGAGTACCCCAAGCAAAACAAACAGTAAGTGAACATTGAACAAGATGTGATAAAAACCGTGGAAAGGTTGGCATCCGGCGGAAATGAAGATCTGATTTCCAAGACCCCAGACGGATTTACAACCAGCCGCACGAATGGCCTCATCGTCGATGCGCTAACACGGAAAACAAAACAAAAACAAACTAAAATTTACTGACACATTCATTTATTTATTCATTCGTTTGTCTATCGATTTATTTGTTATTCAAATTCTATTTTGCCACTTCAAATGCCAACCCAGGAATGTAGCGAAAATCACCAAAATCAAACCACAGAATTCCAAAATCCATAAATTTTCTAAGTCAATACAAAACTGTAGATATACATCCTCATTTATTATCATTCAAGGCGACAAACCAAACAACCCGTCAAAACGCAGACAAATTACAAGCAGACAGTCTTGTGTACATCTCATTTTAGAGACATTTCCAATTATACTAATCAAGGTAATCCCGAAGACTGCATGTCCGTATACAAAACAATATTGTTGCCAACGACTGCACTAACATAGAGCCCAGCGACCTATCACCTGAACCCCACAATGCAAAGCGGTCCGTAAGTAAGTAATCAATCAAAGCAGGCCATCAAAGCAGTATTCTTTCCATTATTTTGGTATATTTAGACGGTTATATTCTATAATGACTCGGTAGCAAGTAACTTTTTTTATAAATTTGATGAAAAATATTTCCTGACGAAATTGAAGAGGGATTTATCGTGTGAGGGTCGGTTAGGGCTCAGGTTAGGCGTCGTGAGGGTCGGTTAGGGTTAGTTTTAGGGTTAGTGCAGTCATTCTGAAGCTGGATTGATGAACAATAATTTTCAATGAAAAATGGATGAAAAATATTAGCTGACGAAATAGAAGCGGGATTTATTGAACAAATTCTTGCCTAAAGAGAAGCTGGATCGATTAAAAGGATTCTCGGCAAACTAGAAGTTGGATTTATTAAAGATAACAACGCTGCAACGATAGTTCTTGGTGTCTACCAAGTCATTCTAGAACGTCTACCGAGTCATTATAGAACTCTACCTATTTAGACTACAATCATTCGATCATATTAAATGTTGTATTTCCAATCATGTCACTTTTTCGTTTCTGAATATTTAACCGTCATATATTTTATATGTGGGCACGCAGTCTTTGGGATTACCCTAATCAAGATATTGGTCGATTAGTCCAAATCAGGTTTCTTGATTCCAACGTTTGGTAGATAACAGGTCCTGGGAATTCGGCTCATTTTGGCGTTTTCTTCACTTTCGAGTTTTCGGTAGAGCCCTCTAACCTCAAAAACCAGCCAAGTGTATGATGATTAGCACTGTAGCCAACTTAATTTTCTTGGTCTCAGCACAGCGTCATATCAGCGCAGATCGCACGTCCTATATTTTGAAACATAGGTTCTCGTTTAGTTGCAGAGGATTTATTATGACGAAGCACACCACGGACTTCGGCGCTTTATTTTAACCGCAACTGTGGTTTCAGCCAATAAACAAACAATTTCGACTCAGTTTTTCTTTCAAAAAGCAAAACAACAACTCGCAGCTCAATAAATAGCCGTCAAATTGCTACACTTTTGCAATTATATTGTAATTATTTTTTGTGAAATAAAAGTACAAAACAGAAAAAGCTGCCCTCAGAAGTTTCGTTGGCCCTACTCAAACCGGCGCGGTCTCCTCTCCATTCAGATTTACCAGCGGAAAATTAGCCTATAAATTGCGCATAATGTTAGATTTTAAGGTTTCTTTAACTCACTAAAAGCTTGCAACTTTCACGCTCCTCCATTGAAAAATAATATTAATTACGCTCAAAAAAATGTTGTTTGTAACGACGATAATACAAGATATCAACAAATTTGAACAAAATGTCTGAGAGGCAAACCATAAACGCTGGTTCCATTGAAATTATGTAGCACAATCAGATATCGGATATGGTCGTTTACTGTTTTATCAATTCAAAGCTAGATGTTTACTATTTAATGAAATCTACAAAGCATTTCATTTTGGACAATATATAAATGGAAATCACGTAAACAAAGTGATTTCCGATGGGCTTCTTTTCATAATCATGCTCTAAATATTTGGAAAGGGAGATTCGAATAAAATGCCCCAATCATTTAAACCTAGCTATCATCATTATTAGGCAAAATATCGACTCTACTTAGATAATAGGCCTACTAGCTTCTATGCAAATTTAATTTCATTACAACTATAATTATTATATTCGCTTAGGCCTAATGGTAAAAAAACCTGATTGACACACCGTTATCAGGTATAAAAAAGCAGTCGATCAAATACATATAGCCTAATGTCTTTAGCCTTGTCTGTTCAACTCTGTTGGACTTGTCTTGGGATGAGAGCTTAAAATAAAATTTAAAAAAGTCTTGGGCCATTCAGTTGTTGGATTGTTGTTGTCCTTGTACAGCTATAGAAAGTCTTTGTAATTGTGGACCATTTAGGCCTAATAATTATTATTATTCAAAAGTTTTATGTGCCGCCCATTCAAAGTAAACTACTTAGAAGCACTCTCAGTCCAACAACGGCTAAACGAAGCAGTTGTAAAGTTTGAAAGGAACAAAATTATTGGTGTGAGCTCTAGGCACCAGCCGCACCACACAGCGCGCAACAGAGTGCACATTCCAGGTTCTAGGGTCAGCAACCAGTGGTGGCGCCAGAATTTCAGTTGGGGGGGGGAGGGGATTGAAGCCTCGCGGCGGAAATTTCCCATTTTCATCCGCCGAAATTTCTGACGACCTTTCGTTTTTTAGTCATCGTTCGAAATCTCAAGAAAAATTTTCATTTTTTACCGACGAAATTTCTGACGACCTTTTTTTGGTCGTCGGCCGAAAATCGTGGATATTTCAATGTAAAAAAATCGGATGTCCCTTTTTAGGGCCAGCAACCCAGAAAGAACGCGGCTGCATAAATAGCCTAGTAGCTAGGCTAGTTCACGAGCGAGGGCTTAAGCCTATAGGTTTCAGCTTCATCAGCTGATTGGAGAGCATATCGCCGCTGGACAATAGAGGTGGGACAGCGGCATCGCTACCATAGGCGGCCATTTGACCTGCCTAATTTTCTCGTTACCAGCCAAGGTTCTTTGAATAAAAGAGAAGAATTTATTTAGCCTAGAATTAGTTTTAAGGACTTTAGAAGAATGGAATCAGATGGTGGTACGGGATAAGGGCCGACCGGCATAGCATATGTTGTACATAACTAACGGAGAGGAACGCGACATTTTATATTGGAGAGGTAATTTGTTTGTGCCAGGTCAAAGTCAGAAAAAGAGGCGACTATAGTCATTATCTGCTACACTCCAGCATCGTCGAACCAAAACAGTACTGCCTACCTGCATGCAACGCACCCACTAAAACTCAGCCGTTGTTAGTGCCAGGCCCACGATTCAAGAAAGGTGGGGCAACACAATTCCAGGGCTGTTTTTAAGGAATTTTTAAAACTGCACAACTCCTTTCCTTTCCCATCATCCATGGTAAATTACTTCCAATCTGAGGACAATGACCTTTTTTGCTAGTCTTAACTGTACAGAAGGGAACCAACAACCACACATTTTGTGTAGGCCTACAACTGCACGTTAAAAAGTCCTGCACTATTCTACCAATCATCTATGTTATGAAACACCATATGTTAAACCCTACAGTAACGCCGTATGCCATTGATGTGTAGCCGAAAGTCAGGATATCAGAAATAACTGCACACGGTTTTCTGTACGGCATCTTTATTGCAGCGACTCAACGATCTGTTTTCTCAACGAGTAAATTAATTAATTACACTAACAAGTCTCTAGAACATCACGTACAACGGTTCATGATTTCGACGACATCACAATATCAACAATAAAACGATTTTCTTAAGCCAAAGAAATCTCTACACATTACAGAATAACATATTCTACATATTTTGTGTGAGATCATTCCGAAAGGTTGGAAATATATAGACAAATACCTGGAAAAGTTACTACTTATGTTTTTCCCGCGTTCTTAGAATTCTAGCAATGAGTAAACTAGCTATAACAGTTTATAACCAATCTTTCATACTCCCCTAAAATTCAATTGTGAGTCAACCATCTGGGGCCTACACCAGTTTTCTCTTTTTGTCTTTTAACATTTTTGCTCCTACTCATTTAAAAATTCTACAATTGTCAGAAAAAGAGCTTTCCCACAAGATAACCTGACAACTTGTTAAAGTTAACCTGTGCTAATAGGCTACATTCTCTTCTTACTTCTTAGAAGTGCTGACAACAGTGAAAGTGGCCATTTCTTTTATCCCAATTTAAATTTTTTATGACCAACTTACAATTTAAAATTCGTAAAGTTGTTACTTTCAGCCATCCTTGTGGCTGGCCTTATGAGTCAGCCGGTGCTAAATTGTGTGCTGATCATAACACAGAGAGCAATACCACAGATACATAAAGACGTCCTTGAAAAATCTGTACACCATCTACAGCTTACTGAGCTTACAGAGACTGAAAATCTTTCTCAGAACCTTGAGACAATCTGCGCAACAACAAGAGACACTCAAGACCAAGTTTTTACTTACTCTATTCTCAGCAACATAAACATGAAAGCGGCATTTATTCAAAGCGCACATGAAGACAACTTAAATTACTACATGATCTCAGAATCTTTTTCACATAGAGCACGTGCCAATCCTGGAATAATCAGGCAACACCCCATTTTCGCTTTCCGTTGGTTATGCCACCGGGTTCCCTTCCGCAAACCACAATGGTTTCCAATGTCCATACAAACATAGCCTACTTTAGTAAAATGGCCACAGTAATACTGAAATGCGAATGAAGACAGAACAGTAAAACCAACATAGTGGACCTGTTAAACTAAAGTAACAATTTCATGCAAAATGTGCCATAATTGGACAAAATGTAGCAACACACTGGTCAAAATGTGCCAACAAGTCTTACAAAATGTGCATACATCAGACAAAATGTGCAAGCATTGGATAAAACAGTGCCAACATTAGACACATTTTGTCTAATGTTGGCATTGTCACAATTATAAAAATGTGCCAACATTGTACAAAATTGATAAATGTCTGAAAATGTTTGCAAACATTGCACAAAATGTGCCAACATTAGAAAATCCGAAAACGAAGGCTGAAAGAAGAACATAAGGAGTTGTACAAACGAGAAATGAAATGAGTAAAAAAATTGGTCATTGGCTATGCTCATCACAGCATCCTCTCAAACCCAGTAAAATAATTCTAAGAGCCACATTTTATCAACTTCTTTAATCATTTGTACCTCTGATATCTGTTGACTTTGGTGAGCTGGCTAGAGGTCTGAGATCAGGAGAGACCGGACCAAATGCACACTGTTTTGTAGTCATGAAAAGGCCTTCCTGTATATCAGTAACAACTCTCAATAGTCAATGACCGATATTTTACTACTTTCTTTTCCGTTCATACGACTTCTTATGTTCATGCAGGAACCACGTTAAATGCTGTGGAGAACACTGTGACAATATTGACACAAAAATCAACAGCATTGTCACAATTTTGAACATTGCTGACACAAAGTTAAACAACATTGACACAACACTGTCACAATTTTAAAAACTTGTGTCGTTTGGAAATGCAAAACAGTGGGAATATTGCAATAACATCTGAAAAACATCAAGTAGCGTTGAAGCAATGCGAGATATCATTTTCTGGCGTGTATGCTAAGCCCACCTGGTTTCGCTCTTCAAGCTCATACACACCAAATTGCAAACTTCCAGTTCAAACAGCCACATTTGCTAGACCCACGTCTGGTCCACATTGTATCACAGCTGTGGACCACGTGTAGGACTAACAACCATGGCTGTCACGGAAGTCCAATATTTCTGTGGCGCAGGTTGGGTTCAAATCCTTTCCAAGTCAAATGTTTGGAGATTCTGCTCCACCTGTGTGGCCGTCAACTCATTTGAAATTAATACATCGACCATACACCATCGGTGGGAGGCTGAAACGGCGAGGGAGAGGTCTGGTGGTCACCCGCCAACATGTAGTTTCATTAAGAAAACTGAAGTCTCTAAAACTTCATATCCATGGCTGGCAAAATGCTACTTTAAGGGTCTGCTTCTATACAACTCACTGAAGACCAACATATAATGTCCACCACAGCCCAAGGCAAGCACTTCCGAGATCAGGACAGGTTGCAATGCAAGAATCTACATCATCAAACTTTAATAATTTAGCACACTTAACATATTATGAATTACACACACAAACACCGTCTCTAGCTGCTATGAAATGTACAACAAAAAAGACATCCCTAACGTCTACAGAAAAACTCATGAGATCACTTCTTCCTCTATCAACAATTCAGTATTAAAATTAAACACATAAACGAACAGTAGCAGAGGCGGGTGCTCACACAAGAATATGTACAGAATTGGCCTGCCAAATAAATGGTAACAAAACGAACCAAAATCTAGTGTAAGTTGCTGTGGAGATAGGCATAAGGCTCTACAGAAATGTGCTGAGTTTAACTCATATAATGGTAGTCCACATACAATGCCTAAAATAGAAATATAACCTGCACAGTTTTTGTGAAAGCGTCAAACAGTATTTGAACTGGCAGGTAAAACTTCAAATGTTAGGATTTATGTACGAAACTACGCGTGCACACTTCGGTTACTTGGTTGATTAAAAATGCATATCACACACTCCAGGCAAGTCAGCTATACTCTCAACAGTGTCAATTGTACATTCAAAATGTCAAATGTAATTCAACAGCATTAAATATATGCGCAACAGTGTAAAATGTGCACTCAACATTGTAAGATGTACACTCAATACTGTATGTACATTCAACACTATAAGATGTACATTCAACATTAAATAATATACGCCCAACAGTGTCAAATGTACACTCAACATTATTAAATGTACACTAAACAGTGTAAAATGTACACTAAGCAGTGTCAAATGCACACTTAACATTATTAAATGTACACTCAACAGTGTAAAATGTACACTAAACAGTGTCAAATGCACATTCGACATTATTAAATGTAGGCTACACTCAACAGTGTAAAATGTACACTAAACAGTGTCAAATGCACACTCAACAGTGTAAAATGTACACTAAACAGTGTAAAATGTACACTAAGCAGTGTCAAATGCACACTTAACATTATTAAATGTAGGCTACACTCAACAGTGTAAAATGTACACTAAACAGTGTCATATGCACAATCAACAGTGTAAAATGTACACTAAACACTGTCAAATGCACACTCAACATTATTAAATGTAGGCTACACTCAACAGTGTAAAATGTACACTAAACAGTGTCATATGCACAATCAACAGTGTAAAATGCACACTAAACAGTGTAAAATGCACAGTCAACAGTGCAAAATGTACACTAAACAGTGTAAAAAGCACACTCAACATTATTAAATGTAAGCTACACTCAAGAGTGTAAAATGTACACTAAACAGTGTCAAATGTACACTAAACATTATTACATGTAGGCTACACTCAAGAGTGTAAAATGTACACTAAACAGTGTAAAATGTACACTAAACAGTGTAAAATGTACACTCAACATTATTAAATGTAGTTTACACCCAACAGTGTAGAATGTACACTAAACAGTGTCAAATGCACACTCAACATTATTAAACGTACACTCAGTGTAAAATGTACACTATACAGTGTCAAATGCACACTCAGTATTATTAAATGTACACTCAATAGTGTAAAATGTACACTATACAGTGTCAAATGTACACTATACAGTGTCAAATGCACACTCAGCATTATTAAATGTACACTCAACAGTGTAGAATGTACACTATACAGTGTCAAATGCACACTCAGTATTATTAAATGTACACTCAACAGTGTAAAATGTACACTAAACAGTGCAAAATGTAAATGTAGAGTCAGCAATGTCAATTGCACACTCAATGCACTCGAAAATGTCAAATATACACTCGACAGTGTGATAGGGATACTCAACAGTGTCAAATGTACACTCAAAAATGTCAACTGCACATATAGCAGTGGTGTAGTCCTAAAAAATGAAGTGGGGGGACGCCTGGAAATTGAAGTGAGGGGACGCCATGGAAATTGAAGTAGAAACTGTAGCAAAAAGTGCAATCTTGCAAGAATTTTCAAAAAAGTGGGGGGACGGCGTCCCCCCGCGTCCCCGCCCCACTACACCACTGACATATAGCAATGATAAATGTACACCTAGCATTGTAAAATGTACACTCGACAACAGTGCCAAAAGTTCTCTCAACAGTGTAAACTGCAAACTCAACAATTTCAAATGCACACTCACCAGCGTCAACTGCACACTTGACAATGCCAACTGCTCACACTTATTTCCGAAAATACACTAATATTATTACGCATGCCCAACCCGGATAGCTGCATCAATATTGTATCAAGTCTCCACAAAAACAGTTGATGGTGTGCATACTATTGCCAATGCAACCCAATTCCTCATGTATGTCTATGTTGTTGGCTCATGTATTCTGCCACTCATGCACCCAATCTAAGCAGGACTAACTTATAATCAGTGTCCCTCAGTCAACTGCATATTTCAAATTACCAAGCCCCATATGTGGCATCTGCGGCCTTTCAGACCTTGTGTCAATGGTCAATGTACACTAAGCACTGTCAGCAGTAACTGCTGACAGTGCTTAGTCACAGTGCTTAGTCACCCAAATCACCTCTTGGATGACCTCAAATCTCCTCTGCCTTAACCCCTCCAAGACAGAATTTATACTATTTGGCCTCAGAGAACAACTCAAGAAAATTCTTGATCCCTCTATTTCCTTCAACAATGACTCTTCTTCCAACCACACTTTCTCCGCAAATTCTCCTGTCCGAAACCTAGGTGTAATCTTTGACCAGCATCTTAGCTTCTCCGACCACATAACCCAACTTTCCCGCACTTGTTTCATGCACATACGAGATCTCCTCTCCGCAGAATCCGACCTATGCTCGACTTTAAAACTGCATCCACAATAGCCACATCCATAGTTCATGCGAAACTTGATTACTGCAACTCTCTCTTCCTAAACATTGATATAACCCAAATTAACCGCCTCCAAGCTATCCAGAATGCCCTCGCCCGTGCAGTGACGAAAAACCCCAAACGTCACCACATCACTCCTGTCCTGAAATCACTTCACTGGCTCAAAATACCTGAACGCATCGAATACAAAGTCCTCTCACTCACTTACAATACACTTCAATCATCCCAGCCGTTCTACCTTCGTCAGTTGTTCACCATCCAGCCACCTCGTTCAACACGCTCCTCATCCTCCATTACACTGCTTCGCCCTCCCATCACTTCATCACTGAAATTCGCAAACCGCTCCATAGCCATTGCTGTTCCACCTCTCTGGAACAAACTTCCGCCAGCACTTCGGCAAACTTCCGACCCATCATACGAACTCACCAAAACTCCACCTCTCGCTATCTCCCCACAGGTCTTTCACTCAAAACTGAAAACATTGCTCTTTCAAAAATCCTATCCTGATTCTTCCTCTTCTCCTCACATCCCCCGCCACTTCAACTCTAAACATCACCCACCTTAGTCGTCCATCTATCTGCCTGCCTGACTCTCCGGACTTGACCCGCTGCCTATCGATTTTGTTTTGATTGAGCGCCTGTGAATAAGCTGGTTCCCGCGACTTGGCTTTTGTGGGCGCTGTTGAAGTCTCGAGATTACGATTACGATTTGTGTACATTGACATTTGACACTGTGTCAAATGTACACTAAGCACTGTCAAATGTACAGTCATCAGTGTCAAATGTAAACTTGACAGTCTCAAATGTACACTCAACAGTGTCAAATGTACACTCAACAGTGTTGAATGTACACTCACCAGTGTCAAATATACACCCTCCACTGTCAAATGTACAGTCATCAGTGTCAAATGTAAACTTGACAGTTTCAAATTTACACTCAACAGTGTAAAATGTACACTCACCAGTGTCAAATGTACACTCACCAGTGTCAAATTACACTCAACAGTGTCAAATATACACTAGCCAGTGTTAAATATACACTCGCCAGTGTCAAATATACACTCGCCAGTGTAAAATGTACACTCACCAGTGCCTATCGAACTGACAACCCCACTTACCCAGCTTTCAGTGACCTTTCCATTTTCACTTAATTTCTCAAATGACTGAAGCTATTATTGTTTTCCAGCTATTCAAGCTTTGAAGATAATCCATATAAAAAGCGCGCTGAAAGTACCACGGTACACAAACCAAGGATGAAGTCGTACTGCATGCCTCAAACTTGAAGACCTATTATAGTTAGCTGCACATTGCAAAAAACCTGTATGGTTGATATTTAAACAAGGCAAATTAATAAATTACAGCGAGTAATAATAATAATAATAATTCAAAGCGAGAAACAACGAACATCAACCAGCGAAATTTTCGTCGCCACTCACTTGGCGACTGACATTTCTTCGGCTAAAACTGAGACTCTAAGAACAGCTAGACAGACTGCTAGGCTAGGTCGATGCCGAGAAGCGCATGAGACAGATCAACCGTCGAAAGCGTTCATCGTTTACAGACTCAACTGACCATTCAACTAAAGGCGGATCCAGCAGGGTGTATGTTGCCACGGCTTCCCCCATATTTAGATGAGTTTACGGTAAGTCACTTAGCAAGATCCTCTATCTCATTTTTGGGGTAAGCCGTGGCAAATCCCGATCTCCGTTTGAGCCATGGCAAGCTACTCCTCTCAGTTTTGGGCAAGCCAGAGCAAATCCTCATCTCGGTTTGTGGGTAAGACAACTTAGTCAAGGCAAGTCCCCATCTAAGTGTGAGTCATGACAAGCTCCCGATCTCAGTTTGGAGGCAAGCCATGGCAAGTTCCACATTTCAGCTTGGGGTCAGTCACTTTGCAAGCTCCCATCTTCCAAAGTTTTGGGTAAGACATAGGCCTACGTAAGACCACGAATCTTGAAATTGGATGCACATTACATGAATCTGAATTTTGCAATTGAGTCTGGGTTAACAAGTCAAGGAAAAATTTATAAAAATTCTAACCAGTTAGTGCAAACACTGCGGATATGTGTAAAAGTACAATGTGCACGAGACTGTTAAGAGAAAACTTTGAAAGGTGTTACAGTAGATCTAACCAAAGGGAAGACACAAAGCAAATGAACATAGCCAAGCAAAAGACTTCAATAATATTGACTGACCGCACAAGACTGCAAACTCTGTTGGCCTATTATGGTTGTACGAATGTACTTACGTTCATGAACAAGCCAGAGCGTGTGCTTAGCTTCCGAATAGCACCTTAGAAATATGGAATTCATGCATATGATTATGCACAGATGTGCATTATGCATATCTTTCTTATTATGAAGTTTTACATGTGTGCAACTGTGCAATTGTGTGTGTGTGTGTGAAAAACCAAAGGAAATTCAAAAATTGAAATCTGAAGGCAAAAAATTGTGAAGGTAAAAATTTCAAAGGCAAAGGTAAAAATTTTTAAAGGTAAAGTTTGAAAGTAATTGAAATCTGACGGAAACTTTCAGAGGGATTTGATCGCGGTGCGGTCATTGAGAAACAACCACACTCAGTTCCAAAAGGTTAAAAAAATCAGGACTTAAACTGGGGGTGGAAGTCCCACAATAGTCTACCCTCTGTTTCATGGGTTCGACAGTTTTACCCAAAGCCTTGGTTCTGCTATGCGGCCTATGCCCCTTCATTCGTAACTCCTGGATCCGCCACTGCTCTTGCCCGCTAGCCAACTCACCTACTCCTCGCTAACTCACCATACTCGCTGACGACCTTAACAACAGATAGCATGTTGAGACAACTTCTACGGATACTAGATACTTGTAGCTATACTGTCCCCCGATCATCGCCCGCGTGGGGGCACTAGTACGTGACGGGGCGGAAGTCTCCTGGGGGTTGCCTCTGGTCCTGACCCCCGAACGGCGGCGGCTGGTAAGGATCCGTTTTCCGGAAGGGATCGGCCGTGTCCTGTTCCGCCGTTGCATATGACGAGTAGGGAACTGGTCCGCCAGCCGAGCCGGCTCCCTGGCCGCTCTGGGGTCCCACTCCGAGGACATCCGGTTCGTATCCGGCTGTGAATTGTTCCGTAACGCCCTGGCGATATCTGATGACGGCCAGAGCGGTTATGCCCGCCTACAACGAAAGATGCCGTTCATTCACTCATTTTATGGATTCACATTGCGCCCCTTCAAGAAACTTACACAGGAGCACTCCCAGCCCAGTCATAGAAAGTGGAAAAGACTTGAGAGATTTATGAGAGATAGTTTGAATGGTCTTTGTGTAGGCTAATAAACGCAGTTTCCGATCGACGGCTCTACAGGGCCTATTATACATTTTATACAACCGAGAAAGTTTGGCTAACAGAATGAACGTACCCAACGATAAAACGCGGACAAGAAGGAATTTAAGAGCACGGACATTTCTTTATAGAGGTTTCTAAATGTAAATTACCAACGTTCAATTTGCGCATCATTACATTCATTAGCATCATTAGTGCTTTTGTGCTAAGAAATTTGCTAAAAACCAAAAGGCGGTGCCTAGTGGTGTCATGTGTCAATTTTCGGGGGCGGGAGTGTCCAATCGGATCCCTATTTGTGGGCACCCATGCCCATTTCAGCATCAAATGAGGCTACGCAAGGGCAACATAAACGACTCCAGTAACCAAAAGATGTCTTTAAATAGCCTAATATACTACATAGGGGCGTGGTGGTGTACTTGGCATGTTCGCTGCCATGCAGCCGGAGGTTGCAGGTTCGAATCCACCTCAAGCCGTTTCGTATGGACCTTAATTTCCCTCGCAATAACTCAGCGCTTCGGCGTTAAACTCAATCTTATCTTATCTTATCTTATCTTATCTGACCATTTATAAAGCGCTTCTCGCAGCAAGAGCCTTTCAGAAGCGCTCCCAGTGCGTTTAACTCCGAGAAAAAGGCAAGTTTTTAGACGAGAGAAAGACGAGGATACACTACCAGAGAGGATGGCAGAGCGAACTGATGGGGGAAGCCCATTCCATAGGGAGGGACCAATGCAGGCAAATAAATGTCAATGTCCGCGCTGTAGTCGGGATCGAGCGCTTCTGAGTAGAAATGATGCTATAACAAGTGCACATACAAAAAAAAAGCTCGACCTCACTATAGACACCTCTAGAACGCTCTTACGGTGACTATATAAACTAAAGATTAGGAGAGTTTGTCGATGGGACAGAGATAAACGCAGAGCCCAGCAAAAGACGGACCGAGTGTTCATAGAAAGCCTAATTCAATTTTCGGAGACTTTTGGGAAATTTTTCTATTATATTTTCCTGTAGGTCCTTAACTCTGGAATGACCTCCTTTCATCGATTTCTTGTCTTCCTGTTTGTTTTAAGAGTTATAAACCTCTCCTTTCTCACTGAAGTTGTGCTGCACTGCTCTCTAATGATGTTGCAAATTGTGCATTAGAAGTTGCTGGAGAGTCAGAATTATTGTCAGTTTGTCACAGAACAAAAATTACCAATATCTGTACATCTTTCAGAAGTAAAGGAATAATCGTCAATTTCTTCTTTTGACATTTTATGCTTAAAACATGAGCTTTTTCAGTATAGCTAAAAACAAGTATCTATCCGCTCTGTCTTCGTAGCTCAATTTCACTTCCTTCCCTCAAAAAGCGACTCAAAACTCACTACTTTTCCTAGGCTTTCAAGCACATGGATCTCTGACTGCATCTTCCTCTGGCGGCTGACTATCCACGCCTTAGATTCACATTTCGGTGTGACCTTGCGCGCGTTACAAATTTATTTAATAATAATAATCATAATAATAGTGGTTGAAAGCATAAAACTTACATCACTAGACACTAATGATAGAAAGTTAATGAAGGTCAAAATATGACAAAGATAATCTTGCATTGTTTGTTTGTTTGTATGTGCACTTGTCGTAGCACCCCTTCAAGTTTTCTACTCAGAAGCACTCCCTATAACAGCACGAACACTTAATCGGAGTTTCACACCGAAGCACTGAGCAATTCGAGTGAAGGACTCACCCAAGGTCCTTACGCAGCGACTTCAGGCAGGTTCGAACCTGCATCCCTCTGACTGCAAGGTGACGAACATACCCACTACACCACTGCGCCTCACAATTGTATCATATTTGAAAATTTCTAAAGCAGAATGTAGGCCTACGAGTTGCAACGGTGGTCCACAAAATTTACAGGCTGCAAAAGGGGAAGGGTTGAAAATACGATTCTTCTGCATACGTAATATACATGGACGGCCCCTCGCCCATCAATGGCACCATCACTTACGAATGTTCCAATGGAGAAGAGGGCAAACGCGATGGCTGCCTCGACTCCACTCTCGCCCCAGTCGCTCTCGTCGTTCTCCGTACGCCGCCAGGTGTCAGCCAGGTAGCAGAAACAGACGAACCAAAAGAAAGTCCATGTACCTGGGATGAATAATATGGAGGAAAAGCATAGCAGAGATCAACTAATAGGAGACATGTTCGTTCACCAATATATTCATTCGCTCGTTAGTTCATTTACTCGCTAACTCACACACTCATTAATTAATTAACTCACTCACTCGTAAATGCATTGATCCATTCATTACCTCATCGGTAAATCATTTATTCATTCATTTATTAATTAAGTAAATTATTAATTTATTTATTAATTTATTTAGTCAATCGTTCATTCAGTCGGTGGTTCGTTTATTCATTCATTCATTCATTCATTCATTCATTCAATTAATTAGTAATTCACTAATTCACTTTATTTCTTATTCAATTAATTAATTCACCTAGGGAGTATCTAGTTAATTTATTCACTCACTCATTTTAGACGCTTAATAATTCATTTTTCATAACTCGCTTACTTATTCAGTCACCCAAAACTAACATTCATTCACTACTTCATTTATTCACTTGCTCACTCAATCATTCACCTGAAGATATTTATAATAATAACAATAATAATAATAATAATAATAATAAAAATAATAACCGCAATAACAATATATAACACTAACAATAGCAAGAACGATAATGATAATACTAACAACAACAACAATAACAGCAAAGTTGATAACAATAACAACACCAGTAGAGACCATTGCAACCATATCAGAGGAAAGCTCCATAATTATTATAACCCCCAAAATTAAACACCACTAATAATCTTACAACCACCAGCTAAATTGCAATGCACCTACCGGAGAAGCCGATGTCGGCCATGACAGCGTACTTTCTGTGCTGAATGCCGCTGATGTTATCAAACATGGCGTCGACAGCCAATAGGATCATCAGCCCAAGAAAGGCGAGGACTCCGATGACCGTTCCAAAGCCACAGGCGTTAGGATCGCCGTTGTAGCGACAGATGTCCTTCTCCCAACCTTGACTTGATATGCAGCCGAACACGATGATCGAAAAGAGCTGCTCAACGAAGGTTTACATTACGCCAGATGATTATTGTTAGTCCTTTTGTAATTTATTACCGCGACTCCATTTTTTACTATATAGCGTAGGTTGTCTACAATCTGAAGGTGTCTAAAATAGCGCGTTTTCAATAAATAAATCAATCAATCAGTCAATCAAGCCAATCAATCAATCAAATGTATGTATATTCGTTTTATTCAATAAACAACAGACAGAAGGCTGTAGGTTTAATTTCGTCAGAGTTTATGCAGTTGAAGAATTGGTGGAATAACCTTTAACATGATAATTATTGTTTATCCAGCGTCGTGGCTAGCAGGCGACTGTAGCACGGCGTAATCCAAAATTCATAATTAAGTGCATACTCCAGTATATATAAAAATCAGAAACATCCGTGCTAACTACGTGTTATGTCCGAAATCCAGAGACAAAACGTTAGATTATGATATAAAGCGATGAAGAAGAAAACAGAATTTTAATATAAATTTAGCCAAAAACAACTAAAATGGCAGCCATGACTGGCGGCGCCTTCTGTCAATCAATCACATAAATTCGACACGGTCGATCAGGACATTCTAATCAAACGCCCTTCTTAGTCCTTCTATATCTTTTGGACTCTCTGGCCGTCCAATTGAGTGGATCACATTTTTTGGCAGGGCGGTCCAGTTGTGTGATTCCGGGAGAAAGTAGGTCACCCTGAGCCCCGTCTCCATTTGGTTTCCCACAAGGCTCTGTCCTGGTGCCCTTACTTTAGTTGCTCTACACTGCCGACATTGGCAAGCTCTTAGCATCTTACGGCGTGCTACACCAGCTGTAGGCTATGCAGATGACACACAAGCGTATCCATGGCTTTTTTAAAGGAATTTTTAGAACTGCACAACTCATTCTTTTCTTTCCCATCTTCCACGGTAAATTACTTCCAATCGGAAGACAATGACTTTTTTGCTAGTTTTAGCTGTACAGAAGTGCTTCTACAACTGCAATTTTTTTTAGAACTGCACATTTTGTGTACAACTGCACGTTAAAAAAGCCCTTGGCGTATCTGCACTGACCTCCACTCGCAGCCATTGAGGCCGCCCGCACCATGCAACGAGCAATGGGGGGTCCTCAGACTCCTCACAGATTGGATGTCCTCAAACCGACTCCGCATCAACGCCCAAAAATCCAGTTCATTTTTGGCTGGGCATTATAGACAACAGCTGCAGGCTAAGCTCGACCTGAGCGTTCTCTTTTCTCTATTCCATCTATGACTTTTTTCTTCGGTGGTGCGTGACCTTGGGGTGCTCCTGGACTCTGAATTCACCTTTGCATCTCATACAGATCAGGTGTGCCGTATATATCTGCTACTATCAACTGCGGCAATTCAGGGTCATTGCTCGCTCTTTGACTTCTAAAGCTGCAGCTTCTCCTGTCCATGGATTTGAGCTGAGACTACTGCGCCTCCATTTTTGCAAGTCTCCTGCGGGTTCGGATTGAGAAGTCGGAGAGGGTCCACCGGGCTGCCACTTATTGGGGGCGGGGGTCACCATGCAAGTCCGACCGTGTATCCCAATATATGCGCGAGGTCTTTCACTGGCTTCCTTTCCCGCAGCGCATTTCATTTAGGATTGCATTTTTGGTGTGGCGATACTTATCAGGTTGGGCACCCTCTTATCTGTGTGAGCTTTGCCTCCCTCTTAAACGGCCTCTTTCCACTATCATAGGCCGCCGCGCACTGCGCTCTGCTGACCATGGTGACTCAATGGTTCCTTTCACTCGCTCTGTAACAATGCAGAGGCGTTCATTCTCTGTGGTTAGTCCAACGACCTGAAATGGACTTCCTTGACTACGCGACACCTGCCAAGCTGTTCTCAATTTTGCAAACTGTTGAAGACTGTTTTTCGCTTGATCTCGGCCGGAAATGCGAGTAGGTACATGAAAGGGCGCTATATAAATTGATTGATTGATCAATCTGAGATTTCGAACCGAAGGACTAACAAAAGCCAACTTTTTGGCCGGAAAAATGTTATATGAAAATATTATTGGCGCCGCTCTTTTGGATTTGGACCAAGTCTCCGTCTCGTCATCGTCGTCATCATCACTGTCATCACCACCATCATCACCACCATCATCATCATCGTCGTCGTCGTCGTCGTCGTCGCCGCCGCCGCCGCCACCACCACCACCACCACCACCACCATCGTCGTCGTCGTCGTCCTCCTCCTCCTCCTCCTCATCATCATCATCAGCATCATCATCATCCCCAAGAAGTCAAGTCTAGGCTATCAGAGGAACTAGGTGGACGACGAGAGGAAGATGAATGAGGCGAAGAATATCGTCGAGGCAATACCCCGCTGTTTCAAGACAAAGAATGAACAATTAAGGTCAGCTGGTCACAAGAAAAATAAAAGGTATCGTCAGGAATTTTGTTTGGAGTCTTTGGACAAATTGTCTCTCCGCTGCCCCACTCAGATCCGGCTCCTTTGTGACTTTCAGTCCTGACTATATAGGCTTCAAACCGGCAGCATCGGTCATTCCTGGAAATACGGTAACCTTTCCATGACCTTTTGCTTCAGCTGTGACAACTTAAAGACCGGCACGCGCCGCGTCTGCCTTTTCTGCTCCATCGTGATCTCTGCTGTTGCCTTTTCCACTCCATCGGTCCATCCATCCCTATCGAAGCCCTCCTCTATTCGGCCTATCTTATTCATTGCCCCTCGAAATCAGTGCCGTAAACGCCAGATGTTGCGACCCGCACGGGTACCAAAGACGGGCAACGGCCTCTGCACGCGGCTGGATCGGGCAGGCAGGCAAAGGCCGCTCGGCCGCCCACTGCAAGGCGAGCAAGCCGCGTTCAATCAATACTGCGCCTAGTGGACCCAAACAAATCAATGCTGGCCCGTCTGTCTCTCCCTCTCGCTAAATCCGGACTTACAGCAAAGATTCGCATAATAATAAGCGAATTTAATTATGCCGCGTGCAATAATTACGTGATCGGAGCCGAACATAAAATCCGCGTTGTAAACATGCTCTACAAAATGGCGGCATAATTATAAATGCTGCATTCCATTGGAAATGCTGAACATGTTTATTGTAATCCACCATAGCTCGATGTACATCAACATTATGCGCATTAGGCTATTTGAAGTTTTCATTATTCGTATTTCGTAGGATTGAATGGATTGACGACAATAATGGCGTGGACAAAAATTTGCATGGAAACATCCTGAAGTTCTCTTGCAAAGCAGCTTTAACCGCACATCTACCGCAAGGTCGTCATGAATATTTCATGTCAGATTCCTGAACGTAAAAGTTGTCCCAGGTCGTCTTGGTGGAATAGAGCGCAACACTTCTGGGTTGATACTTGCTATCAGCGACGATATTAATCTTGTTTTGTACATCAGCAACCTTGTCAGTCATCTAGATCATTCCTCTCTTCAAATGGCCTACTTACAGCACAGAATATTTTCTTTGATTTTTAATAGTCTCATAGCTAATAAATTAAGTGGACTCATATAATCATATCCCTAATTTGAGCAACAAGTAAACTTGTGATTCACTTGGGAATGCAAGGCCATTCCAAATTCACAAAGTAGCAAAAGATCAAATTAATTTCCTAGACATCAACATGATGACAGCACACTATAATATTTTTCAGCTATAAAGCTTATGGACGAGAAATGAATATTGTGCAATAATGTATTGAATGAATGAATGAAAAACTGAATTAGTGAGTGAATGGTGAGCAAATGAATGAGCAAATGAATGAATGAATGGTAAGGTACAGCAATAGAAATTAAGCTAGTGAATTTGTTTTGTCTATATGCTACCAATATCTATCTATCTTTCTTTCACAACCACACACACCCACATGCACACACGCACACACGACTCACACCCACCCACACCTACACCACACACTTTATAAATGTTTAAATACAATACAATACAATACCCACCCTCACAAACACACACACGCGCGCGCGCGCACACACACACACACACACATATATACACGCACACCCACACGTGTCTATACAATTCCCAGTCATACTTGAATTAAAGAGCATAACACTTTAGTGAAAGAGCATCATAATTGACATCGGTCTCGAATACCGTGCACGCCAGCTGCAAGGCGGGCGGAGCAAATACCAAAGCCGTAACACAATACTACAATGGAAGCAATCTATCAATGATATGCCTACAGCGAATGGTAAGCAACCATATAGAATACACCATATGAAATCAAAACGGATCGCTGATCCGGGATGATCTATAGGCTACCTGGGTGGTTGAACCATGTTTTGGCAATTGGACAAAATATTTGGCATATTTTGTCTATAATTATCCTGGATAAGTTCAGCTCGTTTCTATAAGAGCTTTGGAAGTTACTACAATTATTCAATATTAACTTTTCAATCGGGTTGATTTTGTATTTAATTTATACTGAATGAAGCCTCAATAGTTTGTCTGAAATACTTCAATGGCTAATCTCTTCTTGTACCTTAACAATTAATCTGAAATACCGCAATAATTGATCTGTGATGCTTAAGCAATTATTCTTTGATGCCTTCACAATAATTATTATCAATCATAAATGTTTCTTTTCCTTAATAATACGGCAATAATTTCATATACTTCAAATAATCTGTAATAGAATGATACCTATCTATCAGATACAACTCTACGATTAAGCTGTGATGTCTCCACAATTAATAGAGCTGTCATACTTAAGTAATTATTGAGTGACACTAGACAGTAAGTCGTGTGATTAGTTATCTCGACATTCATCAATGGTTGAACCTAGATCTCTCTGAGAACAAACTTCATTTTAGCATTGTCAGACCTCTCTTTCCTTATCGTGTGCATTTACTTCTTACCAACAGATCTCATCCTTTTTTGGTCAGATTGTCACGTTTCACCATACATTTTAACCTCTACCATGCTATCCCACTGCTTTGGAATATATTCTTCTGAAGATATTAATTTACCTGGTACAATTATCATCCTCTTAGTCCCCAAATGTTTACTCCAACCCATGGATTTTACCTTACAAGAGTATCTAATACTGAACTCAAGAGTTTTCAACACACTTTGCTCTTGGTCTTTCTAACGCAAACTAGGCCTATCACTAGGCCTACTACCAGAGAAAAATTACACGTGTACACATAAACTCCCCTCAATGAATTACAAATACAGTGTCTATTTCTTTATTGAACAGATTCGTCGACACAAACGCATGATATAAAATTTGCAAATGAGGATAACTATCGTGAAAAATAGCAATAATCATTAGTAGACTACAGGCTATGGAGTGTTTTAGGGATTTGAGGCATAGGCCTATTTGGTCTACAGCAATGTAAAATGATGACTGCAGCTAAGGACACCGAAAAGTATGGTATGAAATTTTGACCATTCCTGGCCGATAAGGTGGTATCATGGGGTCGGGGGATTGCAGGTTATAATGTCCCGAAAGTCTAGTTGTTTCTGATTGCTGACCAGGTTTGAGCTCCGTTAAGTTTCGATAGTAGGTTCGCTATACTTCTTGCTGTCTTATCTGTCTTATCTGATCCTCCACCCTCCAATTCCCGGCTCAGACGACACCCACCTTAGTAGCTGCTCCACTCCTCTGATGGTACGGTAACTCGACCCGAACTACCATGGACTACTCTTACGGAAAACACTTTTGACTCAACGCAGCGCTCGTGAATAAGCCGGTGCCCCGCGCTTGGCTTTCGAGTGTTGCTTTAGAAATTAGGAGATTACGATGTTGTTTATCTATGGGACATCATGCTTGTTTGGTAAGTGGGCTTGCATTTGAGGCGTTGAGCGCCAGAGTGGCCTAACCCACAAAAACATAATATTGAGAAAATGCAAAAACAAGATTTGAATGTAAAGTATAAATCAGGTGATTATGTTATATCCGGTTTTAACTATTAATCAATTGCTCTGATCCATGTAGCAGCCCCAGGCTGTTCTAAAACTAGAATTCGGGTACAGTGGGTACACTTTGTACGCTTATTTGTCAAGGTCGGTGTGGGATAAACCATTCTGGCCAATAAGAAACCAGGTACTCGAAAGGTTTTATATTGATATTTTGCACCAGGAATTAACTGCTTGCAAAAAGTATAACAGACTATGGTGTACAGGGAATACAAAGGCGCTGTAAAGCATCCTTCTTGTTCTCCGGTACAATTGTTGCTGACAATGGATCATTGTTAGATGTTAGTCTTAAGTTACAACATCATTCTTTATAGTTCAACTTCATGTCCAAGTTGGCTTCTCAACCTTTTCATTGGCAGCTGGATTCAAATGTGAAAGGAGTGGAAAAAAAGATTGTAAGTGTTCAGAGGTATAATGTGGTACAAAGCAACGTTCATTGTTCCGCTTGTAATGGTCATTGCACGTCATTCTTCATTATTCCTCTTCAGAATCTGTCCAAGGTCACTACTGAACCTTGAGATCTTCATTGGCAGCAGGATTCTAATGTCTTAAAAAGGAAAATAGATTTCGGGTGTACAGAGGTATAATGTGGTACAAAGCAATGTTCATTGTTCTCCTTGTAACGATCATTTGCAAGTCATTCTCACTGTTCATCTTCAGAAGCTGTCTAATTTAACTGCTCGGCCTCTTCACTGTCAGCACAATTCAAATGCTTCAAATAGAAAAATGGATCGCGTGTGTACAGAGGTATAATGTGGTACAAAGCAGCGTTTATTGTTCTGCCTGTGACGGTCATTGTATGTCATTCTTTATTGTTCATCTTCAGAATCTGTCCATGTTGACTACTCAATCTCTTCAATGGCTTCATGATTAAAATGTTTTTAAAGGGAACATAGATTGTGGGGTACAGAGGTATAAAGTGGTACAAAGCAGCGTTCCTTGTTCTGCCTGTATCGGTCATTGTAAGACATTCTTCATTGTTCACCCTCAGAATCTGTCTAATTTAACTACACGACCTCTTCATTGGCAGCAATTTTCAAATGTCTTAAAATAGGAAAATTGCTTGTGGGGTACAAAAGTGGTACAAAGCAGCGTTCATTGTTCCGCTTGTAACGATCATTGTAAGTTATTCTTCATTGTTCATCTTCGAAACTGTCCATGTTGACTATGCTCAAACTCTTCATTGATGTCAGGAAATGTTTTGACGTAGGAAAATGGTTCGTGGGGTACAAAAGGGGTACAAAGCAGTGTTCAATGTTCTGTTTGCATCGATTATTGTAAGTCATTCTGCATTGTTCATCTTCAGAATCTGTCCAAGTTGACTACTCAACCTCTTCATTGATGCCAGGATTCAAATGTATTGATCTAGTAAAATAGGTTGCGGGGTACAAAAGTGGTACAAAGCAGCGTTCAATGTTCTGTTTGCATCGATTATTGTAAGTCATTCTGCATTGTTCATCCTCAGAATCTGTCCAAGTTGACTACTCAACCTCTTCATTGATGCCAGGATTCAAATGTATTGATTTAGTAAAATAGGTTGCAAGGTACAAAAGTGGTACAAAGCAGCGTTCAATGTTCTGTTTGCATCGATTATTGTAAGTCATTCTGCATTGTTCATCCTCAGAATCTGTCCAAGTTGACTGCTCAACCTCTTCATTGATGCCAGGATTCAAATGTATTGATCTAGTAAAATAGGTTGCAAGGTACAAAAGTGGTACAAAGCAGCGTTCAATGTTCTGTTTGCATCGATTATTGTAAGTCATTCTTCATTGTTCATCCTCAGAATCTGTCCAAGTTGACTGCTCAACCTCTTCATTGGCAGAAGGATTCAAATGTTTAACAATAAGAAAATAGATTGTTGGTGTACACATGTATAAAGCGGTACAAAGCTGCGTTCATTGTTCTGTTTGTAACGATCATTCTAAGTCATTCTTCATGGTTCATTTTCGAAACTGTCCATGTTGACTATGCTCAACTTCTTCGTTGATGTCAGGATTCAAATGTTTTGAAGTAGGAAAATAGATCGCAGGGGTACAAAAGTGGTACAAAGCAGCGTTCAGTATTCTGCTTCTTCAGTGTTCACATTCACAATCAGTACAAGTTGAGTACTCAACTTCTTCACTAAAGGCAGCTTTTGGCGATCATTTTTAGCGAGCGATATTGAACGCATGACACCGTAACGCATCAGCTTGAAAGGTTAGGCCATTGATATGTATAGTTAATAATAATTAATTTATTAATACAAATCAGTGGGTTAGGCCACTCTGGCTCCAGAGAATTGCAGAAATCTTCCAGTGCCAGAAAAGACTTTGCATAGAATACCTAATACAAAGAAGAATTTGGGCTGGTCGTTTTGGCAGTTGATAACTTCACAGTAAAAGAATTGATTGGCATCAAAAACACCATATTGGAAATTTTGAGGGTTAGGCCACTCTGGCGCTCAACGCCTCATTTTAACATGGAGATTAGGCCTACTCTCGATCCTCTCTCTCTTCTGAGACGTCACGGTGTACTTGACTTGAACAAATCTTTAACTCACAATATTGTTGCTCAGTGCAATTAATTCTCTCTACTAGCATGGACGTCTGTGGACTTGTGAGCTTAGCAAGGATGACAATATCCAATGCACCATGTTGTGTTGTGTTGCATTAATTGTTGCTGTATTGTCTGCAAACGCATAATTTAAAATAATGTTTGGTTGCTTGCAACACTTTTCAGCCATGGAGCATGTGCAGTCTGCACTTGCCAGTGGACAATAGACTTCCAGCTTGCATCTTAGCAATGCATTACTTTACAAAGTTTAAGGAATTACCGAAACAATCATGGCTGAATATACAACACAATATTACAGAGCTATACAATTATGATGATGCCATTCTTCCAAGTTCAGAAGTGAATAGGACAGAATATGGCACAGCACAATTTATTGTGAGTCAAGGACTTAACTCAAGATACCAACATGTATGTATCATGTACATTATGTATGTGTGTACATGTATGTATGTATGTATGTATGTATGTATGTATGTATGTATGTATGTATGTATGTATGTATGTATGTATGTATGTATGTATGTATGTATGTATGTATGTATGTATGTATGTATGTATGCATGCATGCATGCATGCATGCATGCATGCATGCATGCATGCATAATTATATGTATGTATTTCTATGTGCATCTACATTTCCGTATATTAAGTCATAATGTATGCATGTGTGTACATTTGTGTATGATGTATCTATGTGTTTATGCAGTAGGTACGTATAATACACGAATGTATGAACCAGTTTGGGGGAATATCTTCCACTTCTTAAAATTACACCCTGGACGAACATCAGAGAAATTACATCAGGGTGGGGAACTATGTCTTCGTTCTTCAGCGGGTGGTATCCAGCATGCCATACACATGTAGGCCTCATTTCCACACGGGACCCTGTAAGGGTCTCCAATAATGCCCACACAAATACTTGGCATAGGTGGAAGGAGCGGAAGCTCCCCATGAGGGTATTTAGTGGAGTTTATGGGCTCAAACCTCCCCAAAATGTTATTCTCAAATTTTTATAGTAATTCTGTGTTTTTGCGACTGTCCAATGGAAACCCCAAAATGGAACCCAAAATGGAACCCCAAAATGGAACCCCAAAATGGAAACACCAATGGAAAGCCCAAAATGGAATCCCCAATGGAAAGTCCAAAATGGAAACTCTGAAATGGAAACCCTCAAATGGTGACCTTCAAATGAAAACTCCGAAATGGAACTCTAAAATGGAATCCCAAAATGGAAAGTCCGAAACGGAAACCCTCAAATGGTAACCTTCAAATGGAAACGTAAAAATGAAACTTCAAAAATATAACCCCATATGGAAATATTTAACTGGAAACCCTTAAATGGTAACCTTAAACTGGAACTCCAAATGGAAACTCTGAAATGGAATTCCAAAAATGGAATCCTCAAATGGAAACTAGTAAATGGAAACCCTGAAATGGAAACTACAAAATGGAAACCCTGAAATGAAAACCCTCGAAATGAACCCCTTAAATTGACCCCGCCCAGAAATGGAAAGCCCCAAGATGGAAACCCCGAAATGGAAATCCAAAAATGGAAACCTCATGAAATGGAAATTCCAAAATGGAAGGCCATATAGACGGAAACCCCAAATGGACAACCCCTTAATTATTGTTCCACGACCATGCCCTTGGCTTCCCCTTTCGCATATCACCCTAGCTACAACAGGCAGTATAGTTGTCGCTGCTTACCCAGCTGATGACCCTCAGGATGACCTGTGGCTTCCTAACAAAGGCGATGATGTCGAACGTGCCTGTCGCCTTCCCCGCTCCGTAGGCTCCTCCACCGCCGCCGCCGCCTCCTCCTCCTCCGTCCATCGCTCCCTTCTCGGAGAGATCGTACGACCGACCAAAAGCCGAATGTCGCTGTCCACCGTCAACGCAGTATGGCTCAGTCCCGTCTAGCTCTCCCTCAATTGACGTTGTCCGCGGCCGATGCCACCGATCACGATGCTGCTGCCCTAGTCACCGTCACCGTCTCCGTCTCCTGCTCTTCTAATGACGCTGATGCCTCAGCGCTGCAGCTGTTGTGCGCACGGAGCGTCGTGCACTTCCCTCTGCCTCACACAGGCGCTGCTGCTGCTGATGCCACTGTCTCCACTGCGCCTGCGCAACAACGTACCTCCCTCCCTCCCCATCTTTTCATCCGCTTTTATTCGCCTGCTGCGCATGCGCGACGCATAAATTGTGACGTCTGCTGCAACGTTCTGGACAATTCGAGGAAGCGGAAAACGTGATGCGACGAAGGAGGAGGACGCGTTTCTTTCCAGACCCACAGTAATTATTCAACTACACGGATAGTATCATCAGCACATAGTAGCCTATGCAAATAATATATATATATATATATATATATATGCATATGTTTATATATGCATGACTAGCCTATATACGTATTTCTGTACGCATATATATATATATACACCGTGTCTCAATAAAAAAGGTGCAGAATTGTTTTTGTCAGAACTTCGTCAAATTTCCACCAATCTTAATCACTTTTGGCAGGTATGATGGAAAAATGGCTGAAATTTCATGCTATATATAAATTTCCCACCTCACCTGATTCATATCACCGCACTACCTTGTTAAACACAGATGTACCAATTTTTCATATAACGGCGTCTCGAAGCTTGGCTGCATTGAAATCCATTGCATCGAACCGGATGTCAAAGTGAATGGGGCATATGCCTACTATCGCTACAACCTTCTTGCCCAGAAGATACCGTCAGACATACGCCGGATATCCCAGGGCGAGTTTTTTGTCTTCCAACAGGATGGTGCCCCGGCGCATCGAGCACGCGACACCGTCTCTTTCCTGGAGCGAGAGACGCACGACTTCATTCCTCCAACTCTGTGGCCACCGAATTCACCAGATCTTAACCCAGTCGACTACAGCATATGGAGTGTGCTGCAGGAGAAGGTTTACCGGTCCAGAATAGCCAGTGGCGACGAACTCAAAACGCGTCTGATCGACGAGTGGGCGCGCTTTGACCAGTCTAAGCCTTTAATGCGCAATATTTGACCAGATTGTTGTTGGTGCTATCGACCAGTGGCGTCGCCGTCTTAGCGCTTGTGTCCTCGCATGCGGTGCACATATCGAGCACCAATTCTAACACTTTTAAGCGGTTCTGTCATAGCAATTAAGAAACTCTGCTATTTACTTCATTGCGTGCTAATTCAGACGTCAGATAGTTTGTTGGAAGTATTAAAATGTAAGCGTTATATGAAAAATTGGTACATCTGTGTTTAACAAGGTAATGCGGTGATATGAATCAGGTGAGGTGGAAAATTTATATATGGCATAAAATTTCGGCCATTTCTCCATCTACCTGCCAAAAGTGATTAAGATTGGTGGAAATTTGACGAAGTTCTGACAAAAACAATTCTGCACCTTTTTTTATTGAGACACGGTGTATATATCACATATATAATGTGCCTATAAGTACGCAATGCTCTGCACGGGTAGTGATATATAATGTAAATATTGCGCATTATAGGCTTAGACAATAGACATATAGCACAGCTGATACATATATCACAGACGGACGGACGGACGGACGGACGGACGGACAGCAGACAGCACACAGACAGACAGACAGACAGACAGACAGACAGACAGACAGACAGACAGACTTGTATAATAGACCCCTATTATATGAATTATTGTAGCAACGACCATTTAGTTCCTGCAACATCAACAAATTATTAGTTCTCGGAAAGACTAGACAAAGTGCTGTCCTTATAAACACCGGTATTATTATTATAGGCCAGCAACGATAACGGAAGTAGGTCAGGTCAACCGAATACCCTGAACCAATTAATTAATTATGCAGCGTTGAGGTGGAAATCCGGAAATATGACCCATTTACGGCCGCGCTGTTCCCTTTCGCAAAACAACCGACTCTCCAAGTAGGCTGCAGATAGCCTACATTTAGTCCTACTAGGAAATAAGCGGGGACATAATAACCAGGAACGTTACGTGGCCCCATAGTTGCATACGCATATGACATCGTTACATGAAACAATAGAATAGATTTGAATAGAATATTCTTTATTAGGCCCTACTCTACCAATTGCAAACCGCATTTTGGTTCACTTCACTCAAAGTTAAAAAAATATGATAGGCTTGGTCGACTAATTCATGCTTAAGAAAATGTTCAAGTTGCCTACGGGGCCGTCCATAAAGTACGCCACGCTATTTTTGACCATTTTTTACCCCCCTCTCCTCCCTGTCACAAACTGTCACAAATCTCGGACCCCCCCTAAAGTACGTCACACTTTCGAACAAAAAATTTAAAAACCATTTACCTAACCCTCTAAACCCTAGAATACTATCCCTAATCCCTCTGATAGTGACGGGAAATCAACTTTTATCCCGCCAGGCCGGGTTTTAGATACGTCTGGCCGGGCCGGGTCGGATTTTAGGTACTAAGAAAAAAATAAATAAAAAAGAATTTAAAAATAAATGTGTGACGTCACACATGGCCTGACCCCCTGTCACACACTGTCGCACTTTCTTACTCCCCCTCCCCCCGGAGCGTGACGTACTTTATGGATGGCCCCTACGGATTTAAGATAGCTTTCGTCAAATTCTGGGTTTCTACATAGCCCATAAGCATGCAAAATTCATTTAGGCCTACCACACATAACATATTCACCAGTTTATGCTTCACAAAAATTACATCAACCATTGTTCATTTTCACCAGTTTTATTTCCATTTCACGAAAAATATTACTCGCCGTAGAATTCTGTGTGAAAAAGCTAGCTTCTAAGATGGCCTACAGCAAAAAACATGCAAATAACATTGTAATGGCGCAATAATAATACAAACGAGACACAAGATAGCTAGGCTATTAAAAAACCAAAAGTCCAAATATTTATGTGACTAAAGAACAGCTTTTCAGAGCATTTCATGTCCCATCTGGCAAGAAAAACGAACATGATGTGTGACCCTTAAATTAAATGCATACACATTTGTTTGCTAAAATTAATAATTATATAATGATAATAGGGCCTAACAGTCATAAAAATTCTCTTGTTTAATAATATTTTACTACTGCTGCTGCTGCTACTATTGCTGCTGAATGCTGATAGCACCACTACCACAACTACAACTAGGCTACTGTGACAACCACAATAACCATTACCACTACAACTAAAACCCCAATTACCACTTTCAATAATAATACAAGTGGCATCAACATCATCTGATACATAGATAAACTAAAATAATTTATAATGGGCGACCAATATAATTACATGCAGGAAAATAAATAATGTTAGCAATTAGGGTAATGATAGTCATTATAAAAAAAAATAATGACATAATATTAATAAGTAATTATAAAAAAGCAGTAATATGAGTGGCGGCGCCTGGGGCTAGGGGGCTAAGCCTCCTCTAAAAGGGCCATCCGGGTTTTTTGCACAATACATCCATGAGATTTTGACCAGATGACTAAAAAAAGGTCGTCAGAAATTTTGGTGGATGAAAATGGAAAATTTTCTCAGCGAGGATTCATCCCCCCTAAACTAAAATCCTGACGCCACCGCTGAATAACATGATTATAATAAAAAAAGGAAAAACAATAATAATTATGATTACAATGCTAATAGGCCAAACTTCATAGCAATACAGTAATAATAATTACTACTACTGCTACTAATAATAATAATTAATAGCAATTATTGCGACAACAATTATGATTGTAACAGAACTAACAATAATGCCACATTGCAATTCAAGTACATAAAGTACATTCCACATAATATGACGGTCATTTCAAGGACAGATTGGGAATGGCTCAGACAGGAATGGAGTCCAGATCGGAATCCCTGGATGCGTTGACCCCGGCCAACCTTTGACCTCTCTTCATTGACCCTTCGTCGGTCAAAGGTCGTGAGATCCACACTCCGCTTCTCCCACGGTTTCCATCATGTGATTCGCGGTTCTTCTGGAGGTCACGACCTCGCAAGGAAGCGGAAACGACCGGAACACGTGGCACTGGAAGATCGCCGGTCTTCAGAGGACCGTTCTGTCCGGTTCGTACGCGGTGGAGACCCGGTTCCCGGACGTCCTGCGGTTTCTGAGGACGAAGGAGGTTGGCGTTGTCGTCCGAAGTCGCTACGTTCGCTCGGAGTTTTCCGCCGCCGTTGCTATGGTGACGGTCGTCGGCGGAGTCCTCGCCTCCGGGGAGGGACACACCTTTGGATGAATCGGTTTGAAATCCGATTTTGCTCCATGACGTCGAGATCTGGGAAAAGAGAAATAAGCGTTGATGAACATAATCCGATGCGGACATGCGCAGGCTTACATACACAAGGGTAGACACACGGACAGACAGACAGACAGACAGACAGACAGACAGACAGACAGACAGACAGACAGAGGCATTCAGGCAGTAAGACAGGCACACATAGACACGAAAAGAGACAGACAGACAAACAGACAGACAGAGGCAGGCACAAAGACAGGCAGGAAGAAAGACAGAAACAGACAGACATAAAGATAAACAGAGAGAGACAGACTGACAGGCAGAAGGACAGACAGCCAAAGAGACATCAATTATAATGGATGTATACCTCGGTTTTTTCGCCTGTTTTCTCGAGATCAGTGCCGACGTTGCGGTACTTGATTCCACGGATTCCTGACATCTCCACATTCTTCGCATTCATTGGTCTACACCTGACAAACGAAGAAAAAGAATCAGACTTTAGACAGGTGTGCCGTACGTACGTAGGCGTTCTATCTCCCACACAACAAATTTTTATGTTACCCCTCACACTATAATAGAGCATAAAAGATAGTTCGAGATTCTTTTCTACTATCGCCTCCTAGCGAAACAATTATTGACTCACAACTAAAAAAAACTTCTTTGGTGCAAAAGTGGTTCTAAAGACCACAATTATTCGAAGAGAAACATGCATGTGAATAATTATATAAAATGTAATGTACAAGGCTGCATCAAGCAGAAGAACTGCACTGGTTGCCAATGCAAAAACGTATTGAGTTTAAGATTTTAATGTTCATGCGCAATTGCCTAGCAGGCCAAGCTCCGATCTATCTTATGGAACTCTGTGTACCTGTGCTGTCCATCCCAGGTCGTAGATTCCTTCGCTCTGCTACGCATGGTGACCTGGTTGTCCCTAGGGCTCGATCTTCCACAGTGCTACATAGAAGCTTTGCTATGGTTGGTCCGTCTTTCTGGAATAAGTTACCTATTAGTCTTCGCAATGAACTTCTTTGTATTTCTTTGCCCCTTTTCCGCAAGCGTTTGAAAACCATTCTCTTTGATTGTGGTTAGGTGTCAGGTCGGGAGCGCCTCTGAGGAGTTCTCTTGTAGTGGCGCTATATAAATGTACGATTACAATTACAATTACAATTACAATTACAAAAAAAGCAACTAACCATAATCTTTATAACAATGATAAGAATATTCAGAAGTATGTAGATAGATAATCAGACTAATAAACAAGTAATTTGCTTGATTACAATGGCAGCAAGTATGCAGATGGCTAATAGTGCCATAAATCAAGTATCTAACCTGACGAAGACGACGAGAAGTATGCAGGTGGCGATAAGTACAAAGAAGACAGCCGCAGATCCAATTATGATGAGGAAGAAGTACTCACGCATCCAATTTCCATCTGAAAAAGCAAGCCAAAAGAATTATTATAGGAAACCTTCAATGACAAAAGCAGTCTTCAGTTTTTGAGTGTTTAATTATTTATTAAGCGTAAGGGTTCACTAATCAATATGAAACCCTTTGCCACAAAGCCTTAAAGATACTACTACTATTCAGCATTTAAAAAATGAATGGCTAATAATTATTGATGCTCACGACAGACAGACAGACAGACAGACAGACAGACAGACAGACATAGTCAAATCAACAGACATACAGACAGACAGACAGTCAGTCAGTCAAACAGACACACAGACAGACAGACACACACACAGACATTAATATTATGAAGCGCAAGAGTGGGTAGACTGCCCAAAACCAATACTGTCTGAACGAGTGACAGAAGTAAAGACAGATAGAACTACACACGGAGAGAGCAACAGACACAGAGACAGACACACGACGGAGAGACAGAGAGACCAGTGGACAGAAAGACACATTGACATGCCGACCGGCAAGTAGACAGACATAATTTATTTTCACACAGACAGACATACAAACAGACAAACAGAAAGACAGACAAAGATAGACAAAGATACAGAGAGCAGGTGATTCAAGTCCTACCATGCATCCTTGTCGCGCCGAAATTCGTCGTCACCTTCTCCTGACAAATGTTGCTTTGGAAACCTGGTGCACATCTACAACACATCAAATCAACTCTGTCAATTCAACATCTTTGGACAACCTCTATGACTTGCCGCAGCGCTCTTGAAAAAGTTGACCCTCGCAGTTAGTTTTAGACTAGCGCTATAATTATTATATACCAATAATGACCTACACGGTCACTACTCCAGCGTCGTAGTCACTGTTGTCATCATCACCATGATCATCATTGCCATCATCGGCGGGGTATAGCTTGTAGGACTATCGATTGATGCATTGTGTGTCACAAAGACACCCCTACAGAAGTCACTAGATTGGGGTAGATTGGATGAGATGAGATTGAATAGAACCGGACTGGACAGGACTGGACAGGACGGGACATGACAGGACTGGACAGGACGGGACAGGACTGGACAGGATTGGACAGGACTGGACAGGACGGGACCGGACTGGGCTAGAAAGGACTGGACTGCATTGACAGGACTGGACTGGACAGGACAGGACAGGATTGGACAGGACGGGACCGGACTGGACGAGGCAGGACTGGACAGGATTGAACAGGACCAGACTGGACCAGACTGGACAGGGCTAGGCATAACTGAATAGGATGGGATAGAACTGGACAACTTTACAGAACTTGACTGGATATGACTGGACAGTCTAGTCTAGTAGGCCTACATTCCAATCCAGTCCAGTCAAGTTCAGGTCAGTAAGCTGTCTAGTCGAGTCCAGACCAGTCGAAAAACATTAAGTCGTGTCATATCCCTCGGGAAATGTCTGGATTAAGCACTAGATTACAAATCCTGCCCAGTCCAGTCATGTCTCGTCCATGCAGTGAAGTCCAGTCCAATCCAATTTTGTCCAGTCCAGTCCAGTCCGGTCCAGGTCGGTCTGAACATGACTGGTTTGACTAGGCCGGACTCAACTGGACTGGACCGCACAGCATGATACCGGATATGGCTGGACTAGACTGGACTAGAGTTGACAGGACTGGACATGCAGAACAAACAGGATAAGACAGGATATGATTACGATATGATAATTATGATAATTATGATTTGATATGATATGATAATTATGATAATTATGATTTGATATGATATGATAATTATGGCTAGACGATGGTGCATACATACTTGCAAAAGCGCCGTCCAAGTGATAGCATAATGTAGCAGGTGCCACCGTTTTGACAGTACAATGGTTCGTCACAGCGTGTCACGTGTGGATTGCTGATCGATGGCGAAGCTGTAAACATATTTATTTCAAGCAACGTCCCATAAAGCTTCATTCACAACCATGACACAATTAATTCCAGTCAGGCGGGATTGTAAAAGTACTAATTCAAATAGCGCCGCATCGAGAACACCCACCTGGGTGCTCCCCACCCCACGCTCATGATCCGGAGGGCCCAGTGTGGACTGTGGAGGGATGACCCAAAAGCCAAGTTTTCCCGGGCAACGCCGGTTAAGGCCACAGCTAGAAGGGCACCCTAGTACCACCCAAACCCACCACCCCTCTCAGTGGGGACTTTGGTAAAAGAATTGCCTATCAGAGAGAAGAAGAGGAGAAGTTTCTTAAACAAGTCCTCCCGAAGTGCATGTAGGGCATGAGGTGTCAACGCAGCGATATCATTTTAGGAGGACACGTCACCAGCATAGGCCCTAATATGATAGGGTTAGGGTTAGGGTTATTATATATATATATACTATGTACTTGTTGCACATGTCTGTGTGTGTCCACAACTTCCCACATGTTCTTGGAACTCCGATTAGTGGGTCCTCTGTGTCAACCCTAGAATAACACCTAACTATAATATTATACTCACCATGCTCCTGTAGCATTCTCCTGCTCTCTGCATCAGCCACCACGGGATTGGCCACCAACCGGAAATGACGCAGCGCATCGACTTCCGCCGATTCGTTACCGGAAGCACTTAGGAACAGGACGAGCTCATCCCCGATGACCCGAGCCTCTCCGACACAGATATGAGCGGACTCAGATGCACCAAATGGCCCGACTACAATCCTCTCCTGACTTCCACTGTCCACCTGGCCCTTGAAGATGGTCACGAGAGAAATGACAGCATCGACGAGTCCCGAGTCGTCGGGTTGAGACGCCGAAGGTCGGGTCTCTTCGACTCGACCCTCAAGGACGATGAGAGAGTGATCTACGAGCGATTCCAAGTTCCCTGGATTCGGTAAACACCCTTGTCCGTTACTGAGCAGAATTAACCCGCACGAGATAAAAATGAACACTTCGGTAAGCAACGCATTGCTCCTCGCCATTGTTGAGTGTTGTGACGGTGTTGACGGTGGCGTGTCTGACCAAAGGAATGTCTGCGTGTCTTCTTCAACAACTAGACCAAATTCTGCTGAATAGTGGCTGTTATACCTATGCAGCACCGCTGGGCTTTCAACCGGCAAATAAAGAACGTTTGCTGAGAGTAGGCTATACAGACGACGTTGAATGCAGGCTGATCGGGTCTTGTTATGAACGAGCCATAGGCGTTGCACCTCAGGTAGGCTAATGCTGTTATGGGAATTCTTTTAACGGCTCCTTTTTATGTAGCAGGCAGAGCGCATGAAAGGGCAAGTGGGAGGAGACACAATCGGATGAAGAGCTGAGGATAGAGCACAGATATCTATGCTACGGCTCACTGACTCGAACGTGGCACGGTTGATTGCGAAAGGGGGCCGACAACAAGGATGGGCATAGGAGGAGGAAGACGAAGAGGAGGAAGAGGACTAGACATGCGGCTCGACAGGTCGTTTTGGTGACTGACTTACGGTCTGGGTATCCGGGTGTAAACTTTGCTTAATTCATAAATCTGGATTCGCTGAGTCGCTGAGTCAACGTTGAACTATGCGCCAACCGCGAGTGGGTTGCAAGGCTAAGGGTGTAGTCGTTGTAGATATCTTCAGAGCTTTAAGACGCCATAAACAGACCTCGTGGCGAGTACCAG
>OX457040.1:5522105-5677105 GCA_949752735.1 Lumbricus terrestris | reverse complement strand
TCAGAACAATATTCTACTTTTGCTCTTAATACCACTAGTCCTACCACTAATACAATTACTGTCACAACCACTACCACCACTACCACTAGCCTATGGCTAAAACCCGAATTCTACCGCTAGGCCTACCACTAGGTCTAGTTCTACTAGTGATAAAGATAGCTGCAATATCATTTGATACATAGAGAGAAAATCGTTGACTAATGAATAAGCATGTAAATAAAAAATGTTACCGATTAATAATAATAATTATGAAACTATTAGAAAAAATTATAATAATGGCCATAATATGATTAATAATAATAATGGCAATAACAATAATTCTGAAAACAATGCTCTAATCATCTAATGGACCAAACAGTAATAGTTATAGCAATACAGCACATTTGTTTAATATCAGCAATATTATGATTGTAACAGAGCTAACTGTAATGCCACATGCAAGTCTACATAAAAAACAATCCACTTATCAATATGAATGTAATTATATTCAACAACCGATCACCACCGGCATGACTCAGTCGGAAGTAGAGTCCAGTTTGGAATCCCCGTATGCGCTGACCCCGTCCAACCTTTGACCTCTCTGCATTGACCCTTTATCGGTCAACAGACGTGAGATCCACATCTCATTTCTCCCACGGTTTCCTTCAAGTGCTTCGCGGCTTTTCTCGAGGTCAGGACCTCGCAAGGAAGCGAGAGCGACGATTCTGGAAAACTCCACCGGAACTGGAAGGTGTCCAGTCTTCAGAGGACCGTTCTGTCCGGTTTGTCCGCAATGGAGACTCAGTTCCCGGACGTCCTCTGGCGTCTGAGGACAAAGGAGACTGGCGCTGTCGTCCGATGTTGTCCGGAGTTTTCCGCCGCCGTTGCTATGGTAGCAGTTGTCGTGGTCCTCGCCTCCCGGGAGGGATACACCTTTGGCTGAATCGGTTTGAATTCGGATGCTGCTCCGTGATGACGATATCTGTTAGAAGAGGATTCAGCGGTTACGAAGAGGATCAGATGAATACAATCATAAAAGTAGAAACATACAGACAGAGAGACGTAGAGTCAGACAGACAGACAGACAGACAGACATGCAGAAGGACAGACACCCAAAGAGACAGCTACATGTACATGTATAATATATGTATACCTCGGTTCTTTCGCCTGTTTTCTCTAGATCAGTGCTGACGTTGCTGTACTTGATTCCACGGATTACTGACATCTCCACAGTCTTCGCTTTCAATGGTCTACGCCTGGACAAACGAAGAAAAGGTTCAGACAGGTGTGTTGTAGGGGAGACTATCTCCCACATAAGAAATTTCCATACAACCCCTACACTTCGGAGTATACGAGATACTTCGAGATTCTGTTTTATTTTTACCTCCTAGCGACACCATTTGACACGCAACAGTTACTACAGAGTAATGCTTCGGTGGAAAAGTGCTTCTAAAGACAATATTCGAAGGGTAACATGCATGTAAATATATAAAAATGTAAGTTAGGCGCTATGTAATTTACAAGGCTAGACCTAGCAACTAGCCATAGGCCAATGATACAAATATTCAGAATCATGCAGATGGCTTATAAAACTAAGAAACAACTTGATAGGAATGGTCACGACTCACAAGTATGCAGATGGCTAATAGTGCCCAAAATCAAGTATCTAACCTGATAAAGACGACGAGAAGTATGCATGCGGCGAACAGTACAAAGAAGACAGCCGCAGATCCAATTATGATAAGGAAGAAGTACTCCCGCATCCAATTTCCATCTGAAAAAGCAAACCAAAAGAATTATTACAGAAAGCCTGTGGACAAAGCCTTCCTAAGTTTAAGTGTCCAATTAGTAAGCGTAGGTCTGAGGGCTCGCTAATATATGGAACACTTCACCACAAAGCCTTGAAGACACTCCTACTCTAAAAGCAATTTAAATAGAACTTACGTAGATGGATGACATGATCCTTAACTGAAGGACAAACGCCTACAAAACATACAGGAGGGGTTTTCACTCTGTGGATATCCCGTTGAGCTCTTTATTGAAGAGTCTTACATCACCTTCACACCCAGTGACAGCGCAGCTACATGTATACAATTACACGAGGTCGCATCAGGATCATGGAAGTTTTTATTGACCTGCTGCGACCCATTGTAGCACAGACACTGTTCACACCTGCCAAGTCACAGGCTAACTTGCTGTTCTTTTGGTGAACATCATACGTCAGGTATCACGAATACAAAGAAAAACACAAAGACACACACGGATAGACTGACAGAAATACTGATAAACTGAAGAGTAAATAGACTGTCTGAGCGACAGACAGAAGCAGAAACACAGACACATAGAACGACAGACACAGAAACAGACTCACAAACAATGGAGCGATAGACATGTGACCAGACAGACACATTGAGACTCGGACTACCAAGTAGACAGACACACAGAGTAGCAGACAGACAGAGAGAACAACAGACACACAAACAACCGATAGATAGACATGTGATCAGACACTGGCAGACAGACACATTCAGAATCGGACTACCAACTAGACAGACACACAGGGCATCACGGAGACAGAGAGAAAAAAGACAGACAGGCAGACAGACAGATAGGCAGACAGACATATATAGAGTATAAACATACTCACATACACATAGACAGACAGCAGGTGATTCAAGTCCTACCATGCGTCCTTGATGCGTCGAGCAGCATCGTCATCTTCTCCTGACATCTGTCGCTGCGGAACCCTGGTGGACATCTGCAACATCAAACGAACTCTGTCGATTGGACATTTCTGGACAACCTGTATGACTCGACGCAGCGCTCGTGAGGAAGCTGGTGCCCTGCGTTTACTTTTTGACTATAGCGTTTGATAGGACTAGGCTACATGACCTACACGACAATAAATAGTCGCAGTTGTCGTCGTCATCCTTGTCATTATTGACAACACCATGATCGTGGCTACTTGCAGGACAATCGATTTATGCATTGTTTGAAATGAAGATGTCGCTAAAAGTCATTTGATAAGAGAAGATTGGATAAGATAAGATTGAATCGGACAGAGTCGGACCAGACATGACTGGACAGGACCAGAATGGACAAGACATGACATTACTGGACAGGACCAGAATGGACCAGACATGACATGACTGGACTGGACCAGAATGGACTTAACATGACATGACTGGACTGGACCTGAATGGACCAGACATGACATGACTGGACTGGACCAGGATTGACCAGACTGGACCGGACTGGACCAGACATGACTGGACTGGACCAGAATGGATAGAGTCGGCTGGACTGGGCTGGACAGGACTAAACTGGACAGGACAGTCGAGTCCAGTTCAATATAATCCTGTCCAGTCGAGTCCAACACTGTCGAATCAAGTCAAGTTGTATCCAATCGAGTCGTGTCCAATATTGTCCAATTGTATCCAGTACAATTATATTCGGTCCAATTATATCCAGTCCAATTATATCCAGTCCAATTATATCCAGTCCAATTATATCCAGTCCAATTATATCCAGTCCAATTATATCCAGTCCAATTATATCCAGTACAATTATATTCGGTCCAATTATATCCAGTCCAATTATATCCAGTCCAATTATATCCAGTCCAATTATATCCAGTCCAATTATATCCAGTCCAATTATATCCAGTCCAATTATATCCAGTCCAATTATATCCAGTCCAATTATATCCAGTCCAATTATATCCAGTCCAATTATATCCAGTCCAATTATATCCAGTCCAATTATATCCAGTCCAATTATATCCAGTCCAATTATATCCAGTCCAATTATATCCAGTCCATAGGCGGAGACCTGGTCCGAACTTTGGGGGGGACGGACGAGCGGCCGAATGACGATCGCCGAGGCACGAAGTGCTAAGCAGGGGAGGGTTTGGGCAGGGAGATATGACCCCAAACTTCGAAAAATATCGATTTTCAGCACTACAATAGTAGCATTACAGGTAGTCATATTAACAAATTTCCTCATCATTTTAGTGCTTACAGTCTTACTTAAGACTTCAAAAGTGCCCGCCCCCAAATGTCGAAATGCTTTGAATTGATAATTGTCTAGTAAAGTTAAAAGAGGTGTGTAAGCGACATCTCCAATTGGAATTCTCTGTTTTAAAAAAATAGTACACATGGTTGATGATAATAGTTTAGTAAAGTTAAAAGAGGTGTGGAAGATACATCGCCAATTGGAATTCTCACTTTAAAACAATAATAATAGCTAACTTGTTTGATGATAATAGTTTAGTAAAGTTAAAAGAGGTGTGTAAGAAACATCTCCACTTGGGATTCTCTGTTTAAAAAAAAAGTTAACTTGTCTGATGATATAAGATTAGTAAAATTAAAAGATGTGTGTAATAGACATGTCCTATTGGAATTCTCAGTTTAAAACAATAATAACAGTTAACTTGTTTGATGATAATAGTTTAGTAAAGTTAAAAGAGGTGTGTAAGAGACATCACCAATTGGAATTCTCTGTTAAAAATAATAGTTAACTTGTTTGATGATGATAATTTAGTAAAGTTAAAAGAGGTGTGCAAGAGACATCTCCAATTGGAATTCACTGTTAAAAATAATAGTTAACTTCTCTGATGATAATAGTTCAGTAAAGTTAAAAGAGGTCTGTAGGAGAAATCTCCAATTGGAATTCTCAGTTTAAAACAATAATAATTGTTAACATGGCTGATGAAAATTGATTAGTAAAGTTAAAAGAGGTGTGTAAGATACATCGCCAATTGGAATTCTCACTTTAAAACAATAACAACAGCTAACTTGTTTGATGATAATAGTTTAGTAAAGTTAAAAGAGGTGTGTAAGAAACATCTCCAATTGGGATTCTCTGTTTAAAAAGAATAGTTAACTTGTCTGATGGTATCAGATTAGTAAAATTAAAAGATGTGTGTAATAGACATCTCCAATTGGAATTCTCAGTTTAAAACAATAATAACAGTTAACTTGTTTGATGATAATAGTCTAGTAAAGTTAAAAGAGGTCTGTAGGAGACATCTCCAAATGGAATTCTCGGATTAAACAAAAATAGTTAACTTATCTAATGATAATTGTTTCATCATCATCATCAACAACCGAGGGACCAATGCCCGTAGGTGCTCTTTGCCGTTCTCGTTATTCCACGCCAGGTTTGTCTGTCCAAGGCAGCGTGTGTTAGGTCCTGTAATGGTGCTCCACACCATTCTGATATGTTATCCAGCCATTCCTTGTGTGGTCGTCCTTTCCTGTTGGATCCCTCCATTCTTCCAAGCACAACTGTCTTGATCTTCCTGCTGCTGTCCATCCTGCATATGTGGCCGAAGAGATCTAGCTTCCTGGTTATTATTTTCTGCATAAGGTTCTCTGTGTGGTCTATTCGCCTATACAGTTCTGCGTTTGTTACTTTCTGCACCCATCTAATTCGCAAGATCTTTCTGTAGCACCTTCTCTCGAAAGCGAGTATTCTTCCTTCTGACTCCTTTGTTATTGTCCACGCTTCACATCCGTGAAGCATGCTGCTGAATACGCAGGTTCTTAGCACTTCCAGTTTTAATTTCAGTTGTATAGATTTGCTCTTCCAGACTTTGTCCATTGCACTCAATGCTGCTGATGCTTTCCCAATCCTTACCCGTAGTTCTGCTTTGCTATCTAGGTCGTATGTGTTGACGCACCCTAAGTAGGTGAAATTTTCTACATTTTCCAGTTTGTTTCCATCTATTTCCATTCTTCTGGGCAGATAATAGTTTAGTAAAGTTAAAAGAGGTGTGTAAGAGACTTCACCAATTGGAATTCTCTGTTAAAAATAATAGTTAACTTGTTTGATGATAATAATTTGGTAAAGTTAAAAGAGGTGTGTAAGTGACATCTCCAATTGGAATTCTCTGTTAAAAAAATAGTTTACTTGTTTGATGATAATATTATGGTAAAGTTAAAAGAGGTGTGTAAGAGACACCTTCAACTGGAATTCTCTGTTTAAAAAGTAATATTTAACTTGTGTGATGATAATAGTTTAGTACTTATATTATATTTAACTTGGGATTTAAAATCGTACGTTTTTATTGCCTATTTTTAATCCGGTGTATAATAACGATGTTCTATGTCCCATTTTTCGTTTTCAAGAGGAGTATTAAACAAAATACTTACATACTAACTTACTTACTTTCGATATTATTCCCAATGTCCAACTGGAGGTTGATTCGAGTCTGAAGGAAACCTGAAGGGAATGTAGCAGAAGCCCGATTATGACGTTGTGACGTAATTTATTATTATTAATCAGAGGTTTAACGACATCTTATAGCTACAAAGGCTGCTGACGTCTTTAAAAATGTTAACGTATGTCCATTCACTTTTGTTCAACTGTTCGACAGTTTTGTCCTATTTCTCTCGGTTTTCATTTTATTTTTCCGAAGTTTGATGGCAATATTATTATACATTTGCACATTTCATGATGACCACATAATATAACATCGAGGCTACTTAGTTAGATTAATATAAAATATCTAATGCATGTTTACAAACAATTTTGAACATTCATTGGTCAACAATGAAATTAATGGCAGATTAGATATTCAACATTAAAATAAAAAATCAAAGTATTCACCCATCATTTGGAGACATGAAAAAAATAGCAAGAACAAAATTTTTCAATGCCTGTTTAATCTATTTCAGAATTATTAAAAAAACACCCACACACACACTCAAAACACAATAAACACGATAGAAACAGATCCAAGGAAATTAATTAATTTTGTATCAGTTGTGACGTTGGGTGTTGGCAAGGTTTTTATAATAAGCGGTAATACGTTGGGTGTTGGCAAGGTTTTTATAATAAACGGCAATACGTTAAAAGAGGTATCTTATCCACACTGTATAATGTTCGCTTTATATTCAACGTGGGACTAAATAACTATTGGTTAGAACCTGGATTGACCGGGAATTCATATCATTAGAAATATGTACTTCATCCGCTAAAGTTGTCTTTCTCTAGAACTCTACTGACGTGTGTGTGTGTGTGTGTGTGTGTGTGTGTGTGTACATGCCCTAACGCTTAAACATTGGGGGGGGACAAATGCATGGGCCGTCCCCCCCAACGCCTTCTTTGGGGGGGACCGTCCCCCCCTGTCCCCCCCTAGGTCTCCGCCCATGATCCAGTCCAATTATATCCAGTCCAGTCCAATTCAGTCCAGTCCTGTTCAATCAATTTCAATTCTGTCCTGTCCAGTCTAGTCAGGTCCGGACCGGTGCGGCCGGTCTGAACATGACTTAATTTAACTGGATTGGACTTGACCGGACTCTACTCTTCCGGATCGGACACGAGGAGACCGACATAGCTGAACTGGACTGGATTAGACAGAACTTGACAGGACAACAGGACTAGGCTGGATGTTATTTGATTATACAGGGTTATCAAAAGGACAATTGCACTAAGGAATCACCTATGACAACGAAATAAATATTGACGATGGTGCATTTACGTACATGCAGAAGCGCGATTGCTGTCCAAGTGCCGGCATGAAGTAGCAGGTGCCTCTGTTTAGACAGTAGTCGGACTCGTCACAGGGCATCTTGTGTGAACCATTCAGCGATGGAGAAGCTGTAAACAGATTTCAAGCAACGTCAAACCATCACCACGATCATTATGAAGGATCCCTTTAATGGAATTCGGTTCCGTATAATGCCATAATGGTGATAATTCCTTCAACGTATCTTCAGTAAAAACTCATAAGATGTGCCCCCCGAACTGACATGTCACCCGATGGGAGGGGTTGACCAATTCCCTCGTCCAGGGGCGGGGTAGGGCAACAACCAAAAATTAATTAAAGAGAGAGCGCGAGAGCGAGAGAGAGAGAGAGGGAGAGGGAGAGCGAGAGAGAGAGAGACAGAGAGACAGACAGACAAACAGACAGACAGGCAGACAGGCAGACAGACAGACAGACATAGACAGACAGTGAGAGACAACGCCGGTTACGGTCAAAGTTTCTCACCCACTGACTTCAACCCGTTCAGCCAGATAGGTCACCAGTACTACCCCAACCCCACTCACCTCTGATTTTGGAGTGGTTGGAGAAAAATCGAAATTTCCCGTGCAAGGCCAGGGCCCGAAGGCCGGGTTGTCCGATGTAAATTGGTTCAGTAGGACCTTCTGTTGTCTATCAGAGAGAAGAAAGAGAGCGGACACTTAAGCAAACCATCGGAAAGTGCAAGTAGGGGCAAAAGGGGTCAGCGATATCATTTTGTTATCCTCGACACATTAGGGGGACGTGTGACCAGTATATGTACGCACCTCTATGCATTTTATGTACCGTACTTGTTGCACATGTCTGTGCATGCCAATGACTCCCACAATGTTCTTCGAACTCCCATTACACTCCCTCCCTTCTGCATCCACCCTAGAAGAACACCTAACCGCCTACTCACCATGTTCCTGCAAAATCCTCCTGCTCTCCGCATCAGCCACCACGGGATTGACCACCAACCGGAAATGACGTAGAGCACCGACTTCGGCAGACGCGTCACCGGAAGCACTTAAGAACAGGACAAGTTCATCCCCGATGACCCGAACCTCTCCGACACAGATCTGAGCGGACCCCGACGCACCAAATGGACCGACGACAATCCTCTCCTGACTGCCACTGTCCACCTGGCCCTTGAAGACGGTCACAAGAGAAATGACGGCATCGACGAGACCCGAGTCTGCGGGCTGAGACGCCGAAGGTCGGGTCTCTTCGACTCGACCCTCAAGGACGATGGGAGAGTGTCTTACGAGCGATCTCATGTTCCCTGGATTCGGTAAACACCCTTGTCCGTTACTGACCAGAACTAACCCGCACGAGATAAAGATGAACACTTCGGTAAGCAGCGCATTCTTCCTCGCCATTGTTGAGTGTTTTGACGGCGTTGACGGTGGCGTGTCAGACCGAAGGAATTTCTACGTTTGCTGATCGTATAGAGACGACGTTGAACGCACCAATATGCTGAGCGAGTCTTGTAATGAACGAGCCAGAGTTGTTCGTAGGCCTACCTCAGGTGATGCTTGATGGCAATTCTTATACCCGTTCCTTATATAGCAGGCAGAGTGCATACAAGGGCAGGTGGGCGGTGATGCAGTCGGACGAAGGTGGAAGAATAGAGCACATAGGCCTACATGTACGCTTACCTACGCTACGGCTCAACGGTTCGAACGTTTGATAGCGAAGAGGGGCGCCAATAAGGATGGGCAGAGGAGGGGAGGAGAAAGAAGAGGAGGAAGAGTACTAGACATGCGGTACCCAAGGTCCTTTTGGTGACTGACTTACAGTCTGTGTATCAGGGTGAACAATTTCTTTATTCATAAATCCTGCTATAATAGGCCTACATAGCTGCATGGGCCGAGTTTATGAGTCAACGTTTAACTATGTCCCGACCGCGAGTGGGTTGCGAGGCTTAGAGAGTAGTCGTAGTAGGTATCTCTGGTAACGGCCCGCTATTCCGAAGGTCCACTATTCCGAATATCCGCTATATTTTTCGTTATCCTGGTGGTTAGGGTTACAGTGGGTTATGGTTAGAGTTGGGGTTAGGGTGGGTTAGGGTTGGGTGGGTTAGGATTAGGTTTAGGGTTATGGTTAGGGTTGAGGAGGGCTATGGTTAGGGTTATGGTTATGGTTGGGGTGGATTATGGTTAGGTTTAGGGTCATGGTTAGGGTTATGGTGAGTTAGGGTTATAGTTAGGTTTAAGGTTAGGTTAGGGTTCGGAATTAGTGGACCTTCGGAATAGTGTACCCAAACCAGTATCTCCAGAGCTCTATAGCGCCATAAAGGGCCCTCGTGTCGGTAACCAGTTCATTCACAGGGGCTCAGTCAAATGAAAATCAAAAAAAATTATAGATGGTGTCTAAAATGGCACTCAGAACAAGATCCAAGGTTTCAGGCAGGCATAGTCACTTGGCTAAGGTCAGAATTGAAACGGCGAGGAAGGCAAGGGAAAGAGAGATCGGGTGATCGGGTGATCTTTCGGGTCGCTTACCCGCTTATTCCTCTTGGAATAGTTTACCTGCACCAATCCGAAAATAAAAGCCCTTTACGTATTAAAAAATAATTAAAATTTGGACTTGCTAGCGATCTCTGGGCATTTTCGCCAACAGTTGAGTTGACATTAATTATGCATATAGAATTAACTGGAAGTAGCTTGTATTAATTACCGGTACCGGTATGCCATATAGAAAATGGTCGTAAATTTATAATAGGCTACAAAGAGATGGGATCGGAATAGGATTTCTAAAGGAGGGCTGGTTTGTTTTGGTATACTTTCGTCACAGTCGATGGTTTTTAGAATTTGGGCAGTTATAATGTTATAAACAAAAGTGGAAGAGTCTTGGCGGATTTGATCTATCTTTAACTTATGCGACAGGCCCGTGGAGAGATAGCAAACAGATTTTCGCTGTTTATTAGTCTATCAATCTGTCTGCCTTTATGTCTTCCTGAATCTTCATCGGCGTTAGGCGGTCTCTCTGTGACAGTCTGCATATTATAGCGATTATTGTTTCCTCTCCGGATCTACATGTAGGTCTGGAACCAAACCTACGAAGATACCATCTCAGATAGGCTTATATTGTTTTCTGACATCTTACACGACCTTAATTTTTTGCGCCTTAATTAAACTAAGATTGACTCGTAAAACTTTAAATTCAGGCGGATCGACTCAAAGCTAAGGTGCCAATACCTATAGGCCTATAACTCATGACCGCTAAGTCTTGCCAGAAGGGTTGTCAGTCATTGAGAGTGAAGATTGCCAGAATACCACGAGGAGATGGGAGATGCTGAATGATTTCAGCAACCCAGCCTGTTGCCATGATTATCGTCGTCGTAAACTTCCATCTTCTAATGCAAAGCTCAAAGACTTGTCGCATGGACCAAAAACGCACTGCATAAAATAATTTGTTTTAGATGCACAATTGACTGGCGGATAAGTGACTGAAGTAGGCTACCTGAAGTACTGCCTATCAAACGTTCACTCACTTTAGCGCTCGTGAATAAGCTGGTGCCCTGCGCTTGGCCTCCGAGTGATCCTTAGAAATTTGGAGATTAGGCTACGGTTCAAATACACTAGCACAGAATTTAAAAGTTTCATAATTGGGTGTTCTGTGAAAATGACAGGGGCAAGCTATTGCAGACAAAAGGGCCCTTGTAATAAAATTTGAAATAGTAAGCTGTTACAGCTGTCTGTTTACCTTATTTGTTTGTATGTGCACTTGTTATAGCGCCCCTTCAAGCTCTCTATACTCAGAGGCGCTCCCGAATGCAGAGCGGACACTGCATCGGAGTTTCACGCCGAAGCGCTGAGCAATTGTGAGTGAAGGACTTGCCCAAGGTTCTTACGCGGCGAGGTGGATTCAAACCTCGAACCTTCCGGCTTCAAGGCAACGACACCACCACTACACCACCGCGCCCCACTTTAGCGAGGGCAGGAGTTCCACAATGATTCCCCTGTGATCCTTTATAAGGTGTATTGCATTAAGACTTACCCACGAAATAGCTTGGTCTATAATTCTATTGTCATCTAATACCTCAATAAATTCGGAATCATAGCCATCAATGGACCATTGTAACCACTCTCCAAGCTGGTATTATTGACAAACTTGATGTTAATTTACAGCAATTATCTTGACCATCAATATGCCAACATTTCTCACCTTCACGCCCACGAGTATTTAAAAAACAATACGCCCACTACATAGACAGGCCTTTAATTATTTACATGTACAAGCCTCTCTGTTTTTGGCCTTGCTTAGTGACCCGTCAAGGCAAAGCGTGGTTATAAATGAAATGTTGGCCTACCGCTCATAATGTCGCGGAATTCTATCCTCGCTAATAATTGTAACTAAGTATAATGAACAAATAAATACACCCTATATTTAATTGTATGCGTGTGTTTAGATGCTTCTGTGACCGATTTATTATTCATGCATACCGGGTACATCTGCACTAATGAACATTTCGACGGTTTTAATGAGGTTGTGAAAATAACAGACCAAGCAGAGGTCATAGTTGAAGTTTTTAACAGCTAGCTTATCAATTCACTGTATTTATCGCATTCAATTTTATAAAGAGTATTCATTTGCACTTGGAAACTTTAGGCATTATCTAAGAGGTAGGCTAATAATTAGCCTACACATTTCATCAGATTACCAGATTACCAAATTTCATCAAAATATTTCAAACCCAACAAAAATTACACCAATTTTAGCGAGGCCACCCACCGTTTAGGCCTATTGACGATTCAAAAACGTAACGCCGCAAAAAGTGACAAAAAACGATTTTATTAAGTCACATCTCAAATAACTGTTGTGAAATGAACTTGTTGATGCTTCACCACTTGTGTTCAATGTGCCCACCACAAGTGCCAAAATTTCTTTTGAGTCTCTTTGCAAAGTTCTTGATGACCCTGTTCTGCCGTGCTAAGCAAAAAGACAGTAACTCAGCTTTTTTCGTTTTTGAGTAAGCACTTGTTTTCACATCCTAACAACATATTCTATCATATCTAGAAGCAAGGAAATGGTAGGCTATCTGTACGGGGACATGAAAAAAAACGGAAAAGAAATTTACAGTTACTCATTATTCAAATCATCATCATCATTCAAAAAATACTCAAGTTGTGTAAATACTTAAGATGGCTTTCGTAAAATCTAGGTTTCTACATATAAACATGAAAAATTCAGTAATCGCACATAATCATTTCATGTAGGCCTATAATTATTTTCTTCAAAACGATTAAATCAACTATTGTTCCATTTTGACATAGTTTAGTTTCCATTTCGCGAAAATATTATTTGCAATTGAATCTAAAATTATATAAACAATATTAGTGTTTAGATACAATTCCAAAAACATGAAAATCATCCAAAAACATGCAAATAACATTGTTTTAATATAATTTTATTGCTGCTAATACCACTACCAATACTATTGCTACCAGTACTATTGCTACCACAGCAACTATCAAGGGCGGATCCAGGGGGGGGGCCAATCCGGCCATGGCCCCCCCATTTAAAAATTGCATGGGACGTGGCCCCCCCATTTGGTTTCAACAAGTACTTTTTTCCCAAAAATTGGCCGATGACTAAAAAAAAAAAAAAAAAAAGGTCATCAGTTTTTTCGGCGGTTGAAATGGTATGTCTTCCCCGGAAAATTAACCGACGACTAAAAAAAAAAAAAAAAAAAAAAAAAAAAGGTCATCAGTTTTTTCAGCGGTCAAAAAAATTTTTTCGCCGGCAACACCAAAAATTTTGGCCCCCCCTTCGAAAATTTCTGTATCCGCCCTTGGCAACTATCTCCATCACTACCATTATAATATGACAAAACAACGACTACTACCGTTGTCACAACTTTGATTATTAATATAAAAAAACGGCAGTGGCATCATTTGATACATGCATGGATAAAATAAACTGTAATTTGGTAAAATCCTATGCATGCAAATAAATAATGCCAGCCTCAATGATAGTAATAATAACAACAATAAACTAATGATGACAACAATACCAAAAATTATTATAATAATAGCAATAATATGATTAATAACAAAAAGGCGAAATAACAGCAATAATTACAAGAACAATGCTAATGGGCTAAACAGTTATAGACAATAGCAAGAACAATACACATAAATAATACAATTTCAAAGACAGATCATCACCAGACACTGGATCAGACGGTTACAGAGTCCAGATCGCAATCCCTGGATGCGCTGACCCCGGGCAACCTTTGACGTCTCTGCATTGACCATTCGTCAGTGAAGGCCGTTAAATCCACACACCGTTCCTGCAAAGGTTTTCCTCGAATGACTCACGATTTCTCTGGAGGTCACGACCTCACAAGGAAGCAGAAACGACGTTTATGGAAGATTACACCGGAACTGGAAGATCCCCGGTCTTCAGAGGACCGTTCTGTCCGGTTCGTCCGCGATGGAGACTCAGTTCCCGGACGTCCTGCGTCTTCTGAGGACGAAGGAATCTGGCGCTGTCGTCCGGTGTCGCTACGTTCGTTCGGAGTTTTCCGCCGCCGTTGCTATGGTGAAGGTCGTCGGCGGAGTCCTCGCCTCCGGGGAGGGATACGGGTTTGGCTGAATTGGCTTGCATTCCGATTTTACTCCGCGTTGAAGAGGTCTGGAAAAAAACGATGAGGGTAAGATGCAGACACGCATAAGAGTACCGACACACAAACAGAGAAACAGAGAAAAAGACAACGGTCTGACAGACAGACAGATAGACAGAGAGACAGGCAGACAGACAGACAGACAGACAGACGGAGAGTAAGCGAGACAGGCAGGCAGGCAGGCAGGCAGGCAGGCAGGCAGGCAGGCAGGCAGGCAGGCAGGCAGGCAGGCAGGCAGGCAGGCAGGCAGGCAGGCAGGCAGGCAGGCAGGCAGGCAGGCAGGCATGAAAACAAGCAGAAAGACAGACACACAGATGGAAATACAGACAGACAGACACGCAGGCAGGCAGGCAGGTATATATTCAGACAAACTGGCAGGCAGACAAACATGCAGACAGACTACAAACAGACAGACAGATAGACAGACAGACAAACAGAGGATTCAGGTCCTACCATGCGTCTTTGTCTCGCCAAGCATCCTCGAGCATCGGTCTTTAAACACCGTCGACTATCTGCAACATAAAACAAACATTGTCGATTCGACATCTCTGGTCCAATCCAGTCCTTTTCATTGCAATTCTAATAATTATTGTCGACGCCATCAGCGTGGTAGCCAACAACACCATCAGCGTGGTAGCCAACAACACCATCAGCGTGGTAGCTAACAACACCATCAGCGTGGTAGCTAACAACACCATCATCGTACGTGGTAGCTAACAACACCATCAGAGTGGTAACTTACCACGCAATAGATTTATACATTGTTTGCCATGAAGACGTCGTTGCAAAAGTCATTCGGTTGAAGTTGATTAGATAAGATAAGATTGAATCAGACATGACTGGACTGGACAGGATTGGACTGGACAGGATTGGACTGGACAGGATTGGACTGGACAGGATTGGACTGGACAGGATTGGACTGGGCAGGACATGGCATGCAGTATAAGACAGGACTGAATTGAATTTGATTAAACAGGACTGAACTGGACCAGACAATCGAGTCTAGTTCATTCCAATTCTGTACAGTCGAGTCCACGTCCAGTCGAACCAAGTCGAATCGCGTCCAATATTGTCCAAATCTATCCAGTCCAGTAAAATCCAGTCCAATCCTGTCCGGTCCGGTTGGTAAACATGACAGGACAAACAGGACTCGGTTGGATTTGCTTTGATTAGAAAATGGATCAAATATAAAAAAACTACGACCATAATGAAAAATTGTGCCACCTGCAACCATAGCTCGAGGGTACGCGTACCCTAAAATAGAATACGTTAAAATACGCACGTACCTTTCAAAAAATACAATACGCGTATGGTAGGCTACGTGCCATACACGAAAAGTTTGCCTTTGGTTTACTCGGCGGCCCATAGCCTATAGATGTAGGCCTACGTATACATGCAGTCAACAGTTACTATGCGCCATTGAAATAGGTATTTCCGGTAGCGTAGCAGTAAATTTGATTCGATAAATTCTTCTGTTATAATTAGCCTAATTGAATGCAACTGTTCAAACTTTTCCTTGGAGTTGGACTTTTAAGTGCTGCAGCAGAACTGAGCCGACTAACTGACGTTAATTAGTGCATTAAGTGCAATGCATGCTGGATAGGCCTACAATAATAGCACTGCAGCAATATACTTGGCTGTGATTGCTTGCTTAAATAAAATTAAACATTCTTATAATGAGCAATGACGAGGCTAATGTATTTTATTATTGTTTACATACCCTAAAATAGGGTACGTTAAAATACGTACGTACCTTTCACAAAATAGAATACGTATGGTACGTACTCTCGAGCTTTGCCTGCAACAAACAAGTAAATATTGACGACGAAGAAGCGCAAGTCTTCTCCAAAAACCGAATTCAAGCAACGTCTTTTAAAGTTTTATTCGAATCAGTCACAAAACTGATTCCGATCAAGTGGAATTGAAAAAGTGCTAATTTATGTAGCCCCGATAGAGGTGCTCCCGATAGTATTATGCACACCATCACCACGATCATTACTAGGGTTCCTTATAATGGAATTCGGATCAAAATGAAACCCTCAAGGTGATAATAATTATTTATTCAACGCAACTTCAGTAAACTCAGAAGATGTGCCCCGGAACTGACAGAAGGCCCGATGAGAGTGGCCGATCTATCCTTTCAACATGGAGTAGGGTGTGTCAAAAATCCAAATTTCAGTAACAAATATCACCCTATTTCCACACCTCGGCCAGACTTTCGCAACTATACACCTGTAGCCTTGCACCTAGCACAGAGTGCCATCATAACCAACCCGTCCTCATCCCACCTCGCACTCGCGACCCGTGGGAAGGAGCGTTGGAGATAATGCATAATTTTTTCGTTCGACGTCTGTTACGATAAAAGTTTCTCACCAACTGACCTCAAACCTCCGTTCTAGACAGGGTCATCAGCACCACCCCAACCCACCTACCTCTGACCCTGGGGCGGTTGGGAAAACCAATATATCATGCGCAAGGCCGGAGGCTGAGGACCCCGCTACTTCTCGGATGCAAATAGACCCAGTAGGCTACAGTAACTGTTGTCTATCAGCCGATGAGGAGTCCATCAAGCAAAACCCTCGGAAAGGGCATGAAGTGTCATCAACAATCATTTAGTTACCTCGGCATATCAGGAGGACCGACACAGACAGACAGACAGACAGACGGACAGACAGACATACATACAAACAGACAGACAGACAGACAGACAGACAGACAGACATCTGATTAATTGCTCTTTCACTACCGGCGTCTTCCCGCAACCTCTAAAAATTGCAAAGGTCATTCCTATCTACAAAAAAAGGCGAAAGAGACAATTTGACTAATTATCGTCCGATTTCTATTCTTCCTTACTTCTCTAAAATATTTGAGAAAACAATGTATAGTAGACTATAATGAATTTGTTACGAAAACTGACATACTTTTCCCGTCGCAGCACGACTTTCAATCGGGTCACTCCCCATAATAATTATACATGTATGTCCCTGCTATCCATGCAAGATAGAATCTCTAATGCAATAGAAAATAATGAATTCTCCTTGGGTATTTTTTTCGACTTGGCAAAAGCCTTCGACACTGTAAATCATAACATACTTTTACATAAATTAGAAACCTATGGTATACGTGGTCTGCAACTCAGTTGGTTTGCCAGTTATTTGGAGGGACGTCAACAATGTGTTGAAAATAGCGGCAAACGTTCCACTTTAAAAAGGTTCCTATATGGTGTCCCCCAGGCATAGGCGCAACCACCCTATGGGACCCACGGGACGCGTCCCCCCAACTTTTGAGTGGTCCCATTGACTTTATCATTATGGTCCCCCCCAACTTTTAGGACGTGATTCATTTGGTCCCCTCAACTTTTAGGACATGATTGCGCCTATGCCCCCAGGGATCCAATCTAGGACCCCTGCTGTTCCTCCTGTATATCAACGATCTCCCGAACGTCTCCAGCCGCTTGTTCTTCATCCTCTTTGCAGATGATACGAACGTTTTTTATTCACATTCTTGCTTGCATACGCTTTTTCAAATCATAAACGTGGAGCTTGAACTTGTTGCCGATTGGTTTAAAGCAAACAGATTGTCTTTAAACTTGGGAAAAACTAATTACATCCTGTTTAAATCACATAGGAAAAAAATCCCACTGGGAGAATTTAAATTGAAAATTAACGGCATCTCTCTCACTTCTGTAAAATCTACTAAATTTTTAGGAGTCTACGTTGATAGCCATTTAACATGGAATGAACATATTTCTCATGTCGCTTCAAAAATAGCAAAAAATATCGGAGTAATGGCTCGAACTGCTTACATTTTACCATCTAGCATTAGAATCAAACTATACTTTTCTTTAGTCCATCCATATCTCTCTTATTGTAACATGGTGTGGGCCTCTACTTATGCTTCAAGATTACATAGAGTAAATATTTTGCAAAAAAGAGCTGTTCGTCTTGTGGTGGGAGCTCCATATGGCTCTCATACAGCCCGCATATTCATCAACCTAAAAATTCTGAAACTAGATCAGATTAGGACTTTCCAAATAGGGGAATTTATGTACCGGTTTGACCTAAGCCTCCTGCCACCTATTTTCAACAATTATTTTCTGCTCTCATCCCAGGTTCATTCTCATTTTACTAGATAGGCCTACTCTTTTTCGTATCGCCGAACCTATGCTCGCACTAACACACGACTGTTTTCTATTAAATCTGCTGGGATCAGCACTTGGGAAAAAATTCCAAGAGAAATACGATTAAGCCCCAGTATTTGGATTTTTAAGAAGAAACTCAGCGCCTTTCTTATAGAAGGCACACAATAAGAGTGAAGCACTGTTCCTTCGTTGTATGTACTGCAGCAGGTCTCTGTTCGGTAGTTAAGTTTTTTGTTATTTTTTTCATGATTGCTTGTGACTCAGCAGCGCTGAGCTTTTCAGTTTAAATTTATTTTGTTGTGTTTTTTCTTCCGTTTTTTTTCTAGCATAGATTGCTCGATTATTTTGAAACTTTTGTCATTCACTATGTTGATTTTGCAAAGATTTCGTCATGGCCACCTCACATCGTCAACTCAATACATTAATTGGTGTCCCTAGGTAGCGGGATAATTTTATCCCTTTAGGGCCTCCCCTTTTTGTAACCAATGAACAAGATGTGTTAACCTGTTATGCATACTTTGGTTGCAAAATAAAAATATTTGATTGATTGATTGATTGATTGATTGACATGCAGACAGGTTATTCAAGTCCTACCAGGCATCTCTATCGGGTTGAACCTCGACACCTTCTCCTCACATCTCGTGCCTTCGAACCCTGGTGAGCACCTGCAACATCAAACCAACTCTGTCGATTGGACATTTTTGGATAAACTCTATGACTTTTCTCGTGAGGAAGCTGGTGCCCTGCTACAGCGTCGTCGTAGCAGTCGTCGTCGTCGTCGTCGTCATCCTTTGTCATCACTGACAACGCCATCAGCGTCGTAACTTGTTTGTTTGTTTGTATGCGCACGTGTTATAGCGCCCTTTAAGCTCTCTACTCAGAGGCGCTCCCGACTACAGAGCGGACACTGCATCGGAGTTTCACGCCAAAGCGCTGAGCAATTGCGAGTGAAGGACTTGCCCAAGGTCCCTACGCGACGACTTGAGGTGGATTCGAAACTGCAACCCTTCGGCTGCAAGGCGACGAACATACCCACTACACCACCGAGTCCCACTTGTAGGACAATCGATTTATACGCATTGTTTGACACGAGGACGTAGTTACAAAAGTCATTCGATTAAGATTGAATGGGTCAAAACCGACTTGACTTGATTGGACTCAATCAAGTTCAGTCAAGTCCAGTACGGTGCGGACTGGCCGGTCTAAGCTTCATGGACTTGATTTGACTTGATTGGACTCTTCCGGATCGGGCAAGAGGAGACCGACATAACTGAACTGACTGGATCGGACAGGACTTGACAAGACAAACAGGACCAGACTGGATGCGACTTTATTGGACAGGATATCAAAGAGATGAAAGGGACTATGAACCTAATGAATCTTGTTTCCGCTAGTGGGTCACCTGTAAAAACGAAGTAAATATTGACTACGGTGCATATATTATACGTACATGCAGTAGCGCTGTCCATGTGCCAACGGAATGACGAAGCAGCTGCCTCCGTTAAGACAGTGTTCGGAGTCTTCGGACTCGCTACAGCTTGTCGTGTGTGAATCCCTAAGCGATGGCGGTGCTGTAAACAGATTTAACGCAACGTCCATTAAAGCTTAATCGAAACAGGCACAAAGTTGATTCCAATCAAGTGGAATAATAATTGTAAGTTGACAATATATAGCTCGGCATGAAAACACTCATCGGGGTGCTGCCAATTTTACTATGCACACCAACACCACGATCGTTATCAGGGATCATTATGATGGAAATCGGTTCCATATGATACCGTCAAGGTAATAATTTCTTCAACGTATCTTCAGTAAGATGTGCCAACCCGAACTGACAGGATGCTCGATGAGACCAATTTGACCAATCCTCTGAGCCTGGTGCATGGTGCGTCATACATCCAATTTTCAGTAACAAAATATTGCCCTATTTTAACACTTCGGCCATACTTTCGCAATATACAACTGTAGCCTTGTACCTAGCACAAAGCGCTACCATAACCAACCCGTCCTCACCCCGTGCACCTGGCTCTCGTGACCCGTGAGCCGGAGTGTGGGGACAAAAACATAATTTTTCCGAGCAACGTCGGTTATAGGATCAAAGTTTCTCACCTGTTGACCTCAAACCTTCCTTCTAGAGAAGGCTGATCAGTATCATCCCAACCACCCATCTTTAACTCTGGGGTGGTTGTGGAAAGTCAACATTTCCTGTGCAAGGTCGGAAACCGGGTACACCGCTACTCGTCCGATGTAAAATTGAACCAGATGTCTATCAGATAGAAGATGAGAAGGAGTCCATCAAGCAAACCCTCGGAAATCGAATGACGTGTCGTGTCAGCGACATCATTTTGTTATCCTCGGCCTATCAGGAGGATCCACGCAGACATACAGACAGATAAGCAGACAGACAGGCAGACAGACAGGCAGACAGACAGGCAGACAGACAGGCAGATGAACAGACAGAGAGAGAGACAGATACACAGACAGCCGCACAGACAGAAAATACAGACAGGCTGACAGAAAAGACAGACAGACGGACAGATAAACAGAGAAACAGAAAAACAGACAAATAGACAGACAGAAATACAGATAGATAGACAGACAGACAGGCAGACATACATAGAGACAGACAAACAGACAGACAGACATACATACAGATAGACAGACAGGCAGACAAGCAGGTGATTCAAGTCCTACCATGCGTCACTATGGCGCTGAGCCTGATCACCTTCTCCTCACATCTTCTGCCTTCGAACCCTGGTCCACACCTGCAACATCAAACCAACTCTGTCGATTGGACATTTCTGGACAACCTCTATGACTTGACGCAGCGCTCGTGAAGAAGCTGATGCCCTGCGTTTAGTTTTCGACTATACAGTTTGATATCACTATACATGATTTAGACGACAACTACTTCAGCGTCGTTGTTCGCAGTTGTCGTCGTCATCGTTATCATTATTGCCAACACCACCAGCGCGGTAGCTAACATCAACATCAGCATGGTAACTTTTAGGACAATCGATTATAAACCTTGTTTGCCACGAGGACGTCCTAACAATAGTCAGTCGATTAACGTAGATTGGATAAAATAAAATTGAATCGGGCAGAGCCGGACCAGACATGACTGGGCTGGACAAGATTGGACTGGAACTGACAGGACAAGAAAGGACAGGACAGGACAGAACATGACAAGATTGGACTGGATCGGACTGTACTGCATAGGACTGGACTAGGCTGGATAGGACTGGGCTGAATCTGACTAGACTGGACAGGACAAGACAGTACAGGGATGGACAGGACACGTCACTACACGACTGGGTTAGACACAATTGTACAGGTCAGGGTATACAGGACAAAACAGGACTGGATTGGACAGGACTGGGCAAGACTGGATTGAACAGGACAATCAATCCAAGTCCAGTCCAGTCCTGTTCAATCAAGTCATATCCAGTCCAGCCCTGTTCAATCAAATTCAATCCTGTCCAGTCTGGACCGGGCCGGTCAGCCCGGTCTGAACAAGACTTGATTTGACTGGATTGTACTCGACAGGACTCGACTATTCCGGATCGGACAAGAGGAGATCGACATAGCTGAACTGGGCTGGATTGGAGAGAACTTGAAAGAAAATCAAGACTTGTTGTGATTTGATTAGACAATGTATCAAAGAGATCAAAAAGACTAGGACCATAAGGCATCTGGTTCCGCTAGTGTGCCACTTAGACCCTATCACAATGAAGTAAATATTGACGACGGTGCATACTTACTCGCAATATTTATGTTTAACTACCGAATTGAAGTAGCAGGTGCCTCCGTTTTGACAGTATCCGGACTCGATACAGGTTATCTTGTATGGACCACAAAACGACGGCGATGCTACAAAGAGATTTCATGCAACGTCTTTTAAAGTTTCATCAGCCGTAAAACTGATTCCAATAGAGTGGAATTGCCAAAGCGCAAAATTTATGTATACCCGATAGTAGAACAGTCATCGTGGGTGCTGCCGATAGTACTCTGCAAACGATCATCACGATGGACAACAGCAAGGCCGTGGCCAGGATTTGATTTGGGGGGGGTGTGTTTCTTCAGTTTCCCGTCCGAAAAAAGTAATGACCTTTTTTTAGTCATCCGACCGAAATCAATAATCATTCTATTTTTTCACATTTTTTCATTTGGGGGGGGGGGTGTTTTCATGGTTTCATTTCATGGTTTTTACATCATGTGCTAGTAAATGCATCCTATTTTTTACTTTTTACATTTCGGGGGTGTTCAAACACCCAAAACACCCCCTTGCTGCGGCCTTGGGCAACAGGGATAAACTGATTCAGTGCTATACATGTAATGTAAGCTTATCATAATTGCAGGCCTACTGCCGTCTGCAGCAATTCATTATAATAATTCAGCAGCAACAGAACTGAGTTGCTGAACTTGATACATAAATAAATTATTATTGCAATTATTATTCTATTTATTGAAATCTTAAACCACTCTTTTTTCAGCACTGAAATAGGCCTAATAGAGTGATTCTGCCAAGATAACAACTTAAACGGTAGCTTTACAAAACGGACACTCAAAAAGAAATTACAGTAATTTTGTCATGACGACACCTTAAAATTAAACCATTGCAATGTAAAAATTCACAAAAATTCTGTTGACTAGGACCATAAGGCATCTGGTTCCATCCCCTACTTGATATCCCTCCCCCTCTCGGCGCAACGTGCCTCGGCAGAAATCTCAATTACCACCCAGTAGATATATATAGGGATTAGAGTTAAAACTGCCCACCATCCCATGACCTGGACGGTTATGGAAAAAAATGTTCCATACAAGTTCGGAGGCCGGGTAACTGGCTGCCAGTCAGATTTAAATTGACCTAGTTGTCTATCAGAGAGAACTCTGATAAGAAGAGTAGCAGTACCTTAACCAAGCCTTGCGGAAGTGCATGTATGGGCATAAAGTGTCAGCGACATCATTTTGTTATCCTCGGCACATTAGAACGGGTGGACTGACAGTGCATGAACGCTTCTATGTGAATTTATGTACTTGTCTACATGTCTGGGTATCCAAAATTTTATCAAACTACCATTAATGGGCCCTCCGTGTCCACCCTAGTAGAATACGAAACCGCCTACTCACCATAGTTTTTTACCCTCCACCTGCTATCCACATCAGCCACCACGGGATTGACCATCAACCGGAAATGTCGCAGAGCACCGACTTCCGCCGATTCGTTACTGGAACCACTAAGGAACAGGACGAGCTCATCCCCGATGCTCCGAGACTCTCCGACACAGATATGTGTGGACTCCGAAGCACCAAATGGCCCAACTACAGCCCTCTCCTGACTTCCACCGTCCACCTGGCCCTTGAAGACGGTCACAAGAGAAATGACGGCATCGACGAGTCCCGAGTCAGTAGGTTGTGACGCCGCAGGACGGGTCTCTTCAACGCGACCCTCAAGGACGATGGGAGAGTGATCTACGAGCGATCTCATGTTCCCTGGATTCGGTAAACACCCTTGTCCGTTGCTGACCAGAATTAACCCGCACGAGATAAAAATGAACACTTCGGCAAGCAGCGCATTCCTCCTCGCCATTGTTGAATGTTGTGACGGTGTTGACGGTGGCGTATCAAAGGAATTTCTGCGTTTGCTGATCGTATAGACACGAAGATGAACGCACCAATATGCTGAGCGGGTCTTGCAATGAACGAGCCAGAGTCGTTCGTACCCCAGGTAGTGCTGTGATGGCATTACTTTTACCGGTTCCTTATATAGCAGGCAGAGTGCATGAAAGATGAAGTGGGAGGAGATGAATTCGAGCGAAGAAGAGGGGGAGTACAGAGCACAGAGATCTACGCTACGGCTCAATTGCTCGTGTGTGGCACGGTTGATTGCGAAAAAAGGACGCCAACAAGGATGGGCAGAGGAGGAGGAGGAAGACGAAGAGGAGGAAGAGGGATAGAACTGCGATGCAACAGGTCCTTTGGTGAGTAACTCACAGTCTGCATGGGTGTCCGTTTGCAAAAATTTCTTAATTGATAAATCCTTGGTATAATGTCGCGCTAGATGGGATGAGTTTTTGAGTCAACGTTGAACTATGCCCCGACCGCGAGTGGGTTGCAAGGCTAAGGGTGTAGTCGTGTAAGTATCTCCAGAGCGCTAAAGCGTTGTAAACAGCCCTCGTGGCGGGAGTCAGCTCATTCATTCACAGTGGCTCAGTCAAATGAGAACCGGTGGTGTCTGAATTCATCCAGAACAAGATCTAAAGGTTCAGACAGGCACAGCCAGATGGATATAGGGTGGATGGGGTTCAGAATTGAAACAGCGAGGAAGGCAAGGGATCTAGCCTTTAACGAGTGCTGTTTCAACAACTTATTTTTTGCATTATCAAACAAACATTACAAAACGCAGTGCATGAAACACTTTTGGAGACATAATTTGCAGGTCAAGAAGTGAACAAAGGTCCGCTTATAATCCTAATCCACTCTCAATTCACTCAAGCGCTTGTGAATCAGCGAGTGCCCAACGCTTGGCTTTCGAGTAGTCCTTTAGAATCTTTGAGATTACGATTCAAGGAGCCCATTTGCACGCACAGAAGTTCCATAAGTGGCTGTTCTGCGAATGACAGAGGTAATCAATTGCAGACAGAAAGTTCTGTAAAATAAAAATAAAAATTGTTGTAGTCGCCTGTCTTTCTACTTTTGCGTGGGCAGGAGTTCCACAATAATTTCCCTGTGATCCTTTACCATGTGTGTGTCGTTATGACTTAGCCTATTCACCAAATAGCTTAGCATATTATTCTAGTGTCATCTAATACTTCAATAAATTCGGTATCATAGCTTTCAATGGTCCAACATCCAGGGCCGGATTAAAGCATGTTCAACGTGTTCGGCCGAACAGGGGCTCCAACACTTAAGGGGCCCCACACCTGCGAAAAAATAATTTTGAGGAAAAAAATCGGCATTTAGTGTGTAAATTCTGACCAAACGACTAAAAAGGTCGTCGGCTATTTTTGGCCGGGGAAAATCCGTATATTCTAAAGAAATCTCGACCAAACGACTAAAAAAATATAAAAAGGCCATCAGATTTTTCGGCCGAAGATCCCAAAAAAATGTTTCGAACAGGGCCTCCACATTTCTTAATCCGACCCTGCCATCGTCTCTCCCCGCCTTGGTTTCATTGAATAAACTTATGTGAACTGAAAGCAATTTTATTTGACATCAAGAGCCATGTCTCACCTTCATGCCCACGAATATTATGTCATAAACAACACTCCCACTACATAGACCTATCTACACGCGATCTGTTACAGTAGCCCAGGGGCGGATCCAGGGGGCCAATCAGGCCATGGCCCCCATTTATAAATTTCTTTATTTTTGACCAGCTATTCTGACTCGGAAAGTTGACGTGGCCCCTCACCAATGAGTAGTCTCGCAGGCCTTTCCCCACGCCCACGAGGTCCGTATACGAGGTCCGCACGACTAAAAAAAGGTCATCAGATTTTTCGGAAACCAAGACGAAAATTTGTCCCTGTCACAAGACCGAAAATTTTGGCCACCCCCTCCCCCTTCGAAAAATTCTGTATCCGCCCTTGCAGTAGTCTCTACTGGCAGGGGCGGATCCAGGGGGGGCCAATCCGGCCATGGCCCCCCCATTTAGAAATTTCTTTATTTTTGACCAGCTATTTTGCTCGGAAAGTAGACGTGGCCCCCCCATGAGTGGTTCCGTAGGACTTTGGCCCCCCCTTCGAAAATTTCTGTATCCGCCCTTGTAGACTACTGGTGACTCAACATCATGAAAGCGTGGTATTATCATAGGCGCAACCACGTCCTAAAAGTTGGGGGGGGCCAGGGAACAAAAGAAATTTTTTAGTAGAAGTAATAATAGCGAGCGCGAAGCGCGCGAAACTGCGATTGCCGAAGGCAAGAAGCCCCAAACGATTATGGGGTATGGGGGAGCGTCGTAAGCTCCCCATCGGGGTCTGGGGCGGAGCCACAGAAACCGAAGCAATTTTGAGCATTTGATGCCAAACCGAGTGCATTTAGGTTCTAGTTTACCTGAAATTTTGCAACGATGATATCGGAATAAAAGTACCTAAACTATCTCGATCTGTGAAAGTCTAAATCTAAATCAGTCAATCAATCTCTTATTGAGCCATATAGTAATTGACTGTATTGACATTAGACATTGCTTACAAAAAATGGCGCAAATAATGGGGATGCAAAGCTTCGCCCTACCCTAAAGGCACAGAAGTCATGCAATAAATATCCATTGATTTTAATATAGGTCTACACATAAACTAAGACACAGTGGAAACAAAGAATGAGAATCATGAGTGCTCATTTCCGTCTAACCGGAAAAAGGTTAGAGATCTTTTTGGACTACTCTAGTATTATTAGAGAAAGCTATCTATCTTAGAAACGGTAAAATGGTGCCAAAGTTATAGTCGTGCAACAAATATCCAAATTATACATTGATTCAAATGCACATATAAATGAGCACACAGCGGAACTAAGGAATGGGAAACATGTGCCCATTTCCAAATCCTAACAGTGTAGACCAAAGGTGAAGACTTGGTGCTGACTTTGGGGGACAAACGAACGGCCGAAGGAGAATCGACGAGCAGGGGAGAGTTTGGGCATGGAGATATGCTCCCAAACTTCGAAAAATTTCGATTTTCAGCACTACAATGGTAGCATTTCAGGTAGTCATATTAACAAATTTCCTCGTCATTTTAGTGCTTATATTCTTTGTTTACGACTTCAAAAGTGCCCTTCCCAATGCCGAAATGCTATGAATTGATAATAGTTTAGTAAAGTTAAAAGAGGTGTGTAAGAGACATCTATAATTGAAATTCTCAGTTTAAAAAAAATAATAGTTAACTTGTTTGATGATAATAGCTTAGTAAAGTTAAAAGAGGTGTGTAAGAGACATCTATATTTGGAATTCTCTGTTTAAAAAAATTATAGTTAACTTGTTTGATGATAATAGTTTAGTAAAGTAAAAAGAGGTGTGTAACAGACATCTCCAATTGGAATTCGCTGTTAAAAAAATAGTTAATTTGTTTGACGATAATAGCATAGTAAAGTTAAAAGAGGTGTGTAAGAAACATCTCCAATTGGAATCTCCAATCTGTTTAAAAATAATAGTTAACTTGTCTGATGATATAAGTTTAGTAAATTTAAAAGATGTGTGTAAGAGACATCTCCAATTGGAATTCTCAGTTTAAAACAATAATAATAGTTAACTTGTTTGATAATAATAGTTTAGTAAAGTTAAAAGAGGTGTGTAAGAGACATCTCCAATTGGAATTCTCTCTTTTAAAAATAATAAACTCGTTTGATGATAATAGTTTAGTAAATTTAAAAGAGGTGTGTAATAAACATCCAATTGGAATTCTCTGCTAAAAAATAATAGTTAATTTGTTTGATGATAATAGTTTAGTAAAGTTAAAAGAGGTGTGTAATAAACATCCAATTGGAATTCTCTGCTAAAAAATAATAGTTAATTTGTTTGATGATAATAGTTTAGTAAAGTTAAAAGAGGTGTGTAAGAGACATCTCCAATTGGAATTCTCTGTTTTAAAAATTTATTTTATTTAACCAAAGTTTAACGTCGTCGTATGACATCAAAGGCCGTTGACGACAATTTACAGCTTATACTGTGTAGTAACAATGAATTTATGACGTCCAAATTAACCATATAACGTTGTCATAACAATATCATTGTTCATCAAGTCTTAACATAATATTATTGTACGTTGTCTTATAGCGTTCATTGTTTAGTAGCAGAATGGTTAACAGTTAATAAGCTTACAATTTATGCCAAATATTTTGCTTGGGTACATTCATTAATATGTTGCAGTAATTGTCACATGCAAGCTATTTCACAAACTTTTCTTGATTACCATTCTTAAAACAAGTTTGATTCATAGCTTCTACATTTCAGTAAAAGAAATCCTTAAACAGGTCAATATGAGATATAATTTTGCTCTAACAAGACCAAAGACGACTAACAATATCCCAACACAATCATGTTTCAATGGCATGACATTCAATATTAACAACAACAACAACAACAACAACAACAACAACAACAGCAACAGCAACAGCAACAGCAACAGCAACAGCAACAGCAACAGCAACAGCAACAGCAACAGCAACAGCAACAGCAACAGCAACAGCAACAGCAACAGCAACAGCAACAGCAACAGCAACAGCAACAGCAACAGCAACAGCAACAGCAACAGCAACAGCAACAGCAACAGCAACAACAACAACAACAACAACAACAACAACAACAACAACAACAAAAACAAAAACAACAACAACAACAACAAAGCACATTTACGATCAGTTTCTCAATGCATTGTAATTGTTAACTTGTTTGATGATAATAGTTTAGTAAAGTTAAAAGAGGTGTGTAAGAAACATCTACAATTGGAATTCTCTGTTAAAAAATAAAAGTTAACTTGTCTGATGATATCAGTTTAGTAAAATAAAATGATGTGTTAAAGAGACATCTCCAATTGGAATTCTCGGTTTAAAACAATAATAATAGGTAACTTGTTGGATGATAATAATTTATAGTTTAATAGTTTAATAGTTTATAGTTTAATAGTTTAATATGTTAAAAGAGATGTGTAAGAGACATCTCCAATTGGAATTCTCTGTTTTAAAAATAATAGTTAACTCGTTTGATGATAATAGTTTAGTAAAGTTAAAAGAGGTGTGTAAGAGACATCCAATTGGAATTCTCTGCTAAAAAATAATAGTTAATATGTTTGATGATAATAGTTTAGTAAAGTTAAAAGAGGTGTGTAAGAAACATCTACAATTGGAATTCTCTGTTAAAAAATAAAAGTTAACTTGTCTGATGATATCAGTTTAGTAAAATAAAATGATGTGTTAAAGATACATCTCCAATTGGAATTCTCGGTTTAAAACAATAATAATAGTTAACTTGTTGGATGATAATAGTTTAGTAAAGTTAAAAGAGATGTGTAAGAGACATCTCCAATTGGAATTCTCTGTTTTAAAAATAATAGTTAACTCGTTTGATGATAATAGTTTAGTAAAGTTAAAAGAGGTGTGTAAGAGACATCCAATTGGAATTCTCTGCTAAAAAATAATAGTTAATATGTTTTATGATGATAGTTTAGTAAAGTTAAAAAAGGTGTGTAAGAGACATCTCCAATTGAAATTATCTGTTTTAAAAATAATAGTTAACTTGTTTGATGATTATAGTTTAGTAAAATTAAAAGACGTGTTTAAGAGACATCTCCAATTGGAATTCTCAGTTTAAAACAATAATAATAGTTAACTTGTTTAATGATAATAGTTTAGTAAAGTTAAAAGAGGTGTGTAAGTGACATCTATAATTGGAATTCTCTGTTTAAAAAAATTGTCTGATGATATAAGTTTAGTAAAATTAAAAGATGTGTGTAAGAGACATCTTCGATTTTTAACAGTGCATTCCACTTTTTTCTCCTCGCATTTTTTAAGTAGTAAGATTGTTATATCATTCTTTATACACGCAAGCAGTATTATGCTCAGTTGTTTCAAGCAGTTGACATTTAGGCCTGTTGTGCTTTTACCTAACACTTTCAGCCAAGTGTTATTAAGGACATGCCACATCCTAAGTCGGGTAATTTGAACTTCTTTTTTCCTGATGGAGTCCATTAATTTTATATCAGTTGTTACGTTTGGTGTTGGCAATGTTTTAAAATAACTGGTTATACGTAAAAAGAGGTATCTTATCCACACATTATAATGTTCGCAAATTAGTCAACGTGGGACTAAATAACTATTGGTTAGAGCCTGGATTGCCCGGGAATTCATATCATTAGAAATATGAACTTCATCTGCTAAAGTTTTCTCTCTCTAGAACTCTACTGACGTGTGTGTGTACATGCCATAACGATTAAACATTGAAGGGGAGGGCAAATGCATGGGCCGTCCCCCCCACGCCTCCCTTGGGGGACCGTCCCCTCTGCCCCCCTAGGTTTCCGCCCGTGGTTTCACGTGCTATCTGTGTGAGACGCCAACACTGTCGAGTTAAGACGTTGGCCTACAGGCAGGATTAAAACACTCTTGATTCAGCCTTAATGCTGAGAAGCTACGTTCTTAATATGCCAGTCTATATTGAAATGGCTATTAGCAGTAGTCGGTTGCAAAAGTCCCAAGCCTCTCGTCGAAAGTTGGAGGGGACCATTCGTCGAAAGTTGGGGAGGGGACCATTCGCCGAAATTTGGGGGACCGTCCCAAGTCTCCAAAAAGTTGGGGGGGACGCGTCCCGTGGGTCCCATAGAGTGGTTGCGCCTATGGGTATTATATAAAATGTTAGCCTACTGTATCTCTCATAATGCCGCGGAATAATATTATTGTATCATCGCTAAATGCGATAAAAAAAGAACATAATAATACTTAGTAGGAATATAGTCTTTCCCGTGCAGGTCTGCACATCGGGCAACGGATCTAAACACCCCATAATTATTAGCGTATTTATTTGTTTGCGTGTGTTTAGTAATTTCTGCGAACGATTTGTTATTCATGAATACCGGGTGCATTTGCACTAATGAACATTTTTGACGGTTTTTTTAAGGCTGTGAAAATAACAAACTACATAGAGGTCATAGTTGGAAAGTCGCTTACAGTTTAAGAGACTACTTCACGGGCAGGAAAGCAATTTTTACATGTAGCTATAACAGTCACCGTTGACACAAGCGCACACACCCACACACACACACGAACGCACGCACTCACGAACGCACGCACGGACACACGCACGCACGGACGCACACGCACACGCCCACGCACACGCACGCACGGACGCACACACACGTGGGATCAGCCAACGGATTCCGGTCGACAGATGGCGTTTATGTTCGTAGGGAGACTCCCAACAAAATGTGGGGAAAAGTTTTTTGCAAGATTGCGATCAGTATGTGCTGGAAAGTTTGTTGTTCCTGGTATGCGTCTTGTCTTTGGCCAATGTCGCGTGACAGTCTCCCCTAAACGCCCCCCCCAATACTCTATTTTGAAGCAAATTCTTGTCTCGGAGGATCTATTTCAGAATAAATTCGCCCCCTGAGACTATTATTATTCCAAAATGAAGTATCCGGTTGGGGGAGAGAGAATATTTCATCCCCCCCCGCTGAAACAAAGTCTCCCCGAGAGTTATATTGTCAAAATTGTATTTTATTCCATCTAAACTTTGACAACTATGGCATTATTTTCCATGGTTCAACTTATTTTGATCCAAAATTATCTTTTCATCAATTAAGTCTAATGTCGAAGAATGTTAGGTGTCTACACAGCTCTGTCTCTGTCTCTGTATCTCTGTCTGTCTCTCTCTCTCTGTATCCCTCTCTGTGTATCTCTGACTGTTTTTATCGGCTGTGTAGACACCTAACATTCTTAGACATTAGACTTAATTGATGAAAAGATAATTTTGGATCAAAATAAGTTGAACCAAGGGAAATAATGCCTCTGTCTGCCTGTCTGTCTCCATCCATTCATCCGTTACGTCCATCCATCCATCCATCCATCCATCCATCCATCCATCCATCCATCCATCCATCCATCCATCCATCCATCCATCCATCCATCCATCCATCCATCCATCCATCCATCCATCCATCCATCCATCCATCCATCCATCCATCCATCCATCCGTTACGTCCACCCATCCATCCATCCATCCATCCACCCGTCCGTCCGTCCGTCCGTCCGTCCGTCCGTCCGTCCGTCCGTCCGTCCGTCCGTCCGTCCGTCCGTCCATCCATTCATCGTCAAAATTCTTTCACTCCACTCATATCAGGGAAGTACTCATTGCATGGTATGTTTATAGATAAATGCTTAGTCAGCTAAAATAATTGTTTACATTTTGGCAGATAATAATTACTGAGAAAACGGTATAGAACTAAGTGGTAATCTGCATTCCACCAGCTTGAAAGGCGCAAACTTGCAATTTAATTACTTTCAGAATGTAAATGAAGCCATAACCATTTTACAAAGCTGACAACAACAAAAAACAGAGAGTCAATGAGGGAAGAGTTTAAGAAATTCCGATTTGGCGATTCCTACACGGTGAGCTGTTTGTAATTGATCGTATTGACTAGATTTATTTCTTTTTTAGACAGCCTTTTAAAAATGACACTAGGTATGAATTTTTTCATCTTTTTGTGGCAGCAGAAAGTTGTGAGATCCGGGCCGAAGAACGCAAGGTCTCGTCAGTGGAATTAAACTCCGCAGTACGTGGAATGTGTTGTTATCGCAGACCGCCCAACTGCTGTTATTCATGAGACTGTCGTTGTTTGACATCTACGCTTCTCCATCATTACTAATCACACACCATCATCTTCCTCAGGCTCCCCTATCCATCACACCTCGGGTCTTATCCTGTTTCATCTGATCCCTCACCCTCCAATTCCAGGCTCATACGACACCCACATTAATAGCTGTTCCACCACCTCGACCCGAACCACCATGGACTACTCTTACGGAGGACCCTTTTGACTCAACGCATTTGATCCTGATCCTATGGTAACTCGACCCGGACTACCACGGACTACTCTCAAGGACAGCCCTTCTAACTCAACGCAGCGCTCGTGAATAAACCGGTGCCCCGCGCTTGGCTTTCTAGTGGCGCTTTAGAAATCAGAAGATTACGATTACGATTACGCCGATCAGCTTCGCAGACATTGCATAATTAGCCTATATTATTTATTGTCTATATACAAATTTAATTTATATAAATATTTATAATTGGGAGTTGGGAAGGGGTTAGTATTACAATGGACAACACTATGGCTTGAAGTGCTTACGGTCTGCCGTTCGACTCCCTTCAATCCCGAGGTGGCACCTAGGGCAGCTAAGGTACCAAGAGCTTGCGACTGGCATGGTTACAGATTTGTGATATTTTATGTCTTCTGTGGTTTGCTTTCTTTGTGGATCGCTTGAATTACCTAACTTGTTCGTTCTGCGTAGCTGTATTATGTACTGTAACCGGTTGCGGTCTGTCAGCCGGATTATTGGGGAAAAAAATATTATAGCCGAGGTAGAGTTTAACGACGTCTTATGGCAACTATTGCTGTTAATACGACAATACAGATTAACTCTGAATACATCTACAGCAGATGTCTTTTAATAAATTAAATTTGTATATAGACAATTTGCATTTGCATTTGATCTCTCTTCTATTATCTGGTTAGGTGCTGTTTAACGACAGTGTGTCACAAAGAAGATGATTACTGTAGTCCTCCTCATTCTTCTGGGTTCTGGACTGGCACTACCACTGTACTGACAGTAGCGACTAATTTCATTCATTCATTCATTCATTCATTCATTCATTCAAGAAGATACCATTTCCCAGGAAAATCGTACATTTTTCCCACAAAAATAAGTGATGACCTTTTTTCTAAGTCGTACAGTGCTCTGAAACCCCTGTAAGGACCTCTTGGGGAGGGTCTACGACCTGCGAAATTACTCAAAGGGGTCGGGAGGGGGCACGTCAACTTCCGAGCCAGAATATCCGGTCAAAATTTTTTCTAAATGGGGAAATGGCCGGATTTGCCCTCTGCATCAGCCCCCTCATCCTATACTCAATTCGCTGCTTGAGTGGGAGCCAGTGGAGAACGTCATGCATATAGTTGGAAATGTGGCTGATTTTGAGTTTGCGGCCAATAAGACCGTCTAAGTGAATGTGTGGAGCAAAAGCGAGCTGTTGGTCCATAGTAACACAGTTTATAACGACGCTGGGACCATAGTCAGTGACTATGGTCCCAGCTTCGTTATAAACTGTGTTACTGTGCTACTATGGACCAACAGCTCGCTTTTGCTCCACACATTCCCAATGAAAGCATAAGCGTCATTTGGGATCATGATCCCAAATGACGCTTATCTTATTACATTGACATCGAATAACATGGATGGATCCCATTTGTCCAGGCTCTATGACAACAGAGGTCGTTACACTGGACAGAAATTTGCTTGGCGTATTACAGCACTTAAGAGCTAAAAACATTAATTAACAACATGGACAAAATAGAAAAATTTAAAGGTTAATTCTTCACCGTTTCAAAGGTGTCTAACTTCAGTGACGTTATAATAGTGCCTCTTCGGATGTCAGCCATGACTGATTTTAACGCATTAATCATGCATTATTGCGATATTATTACATATCATTTCGCACGAGATCCTCGGATTTCTTCTACAGTCAAAAACCGAAGTATCAGGAGTATGAGTTTATAAACATGTACTGAATATAACAGGGCTGTTTTTTATGGAATTTTTGAACCGCACAACGTTCTTTCCTTACCTTCCTCCATGGTAAATTACTTCCAATCGGAGGACAATGACCTTTTTGCTAGTTTTAACTGTACTGCGTACAGAAGTGCTTCTACAACTGCACAAATCCGTTTAGAACTGCACATTTTGTGAACAACTGCACGTTAAAACAGCCCTGGAATAAAATATGACAAATTTATACTGTAGATCGGTGGGCTCGAAGTCTATAACGATGGAGCGGAAATGTTTTTAGCGTTACCAACTGACGTTTCTCTTTCGCATTCCTTTTACCTATAATATACATGTAGCTTGCGCTCGAACTTCCAGTGTTTTCATTAAATGAAATCATTTGAGTGTTTAATGACATAATCGTCGCTGCGATGGTTCTCTAATTTGGTTCTTCTGATGTGGAACCTTCAAAAGGAAAGTTCGAATAAGACACCTTAAAATATCTTTTTTCCCAACAAGAAAAGTAAAATTGGCAAAGTTGAACTATATTTTGTCCGAAAGTCTATATCGTCTGTGAGTATGTATTGTGTCCCAAGAATGGTTCGGAAACGTAACGATGTGACGTAATTTTTTTTAGCAAAACCTCATGCGAATTTGCAGACAAGTGCAGCTATTTTCAGCTCGCACTTCACATTAAATCCCGGGATATGAACATACTAAAGTTTGATGCAGCTGTTAGCGATGCAAAATTTAGACGACATCAAACCGCTGAACAATGCATAATAATTCTTATTACAATAGTAATGAATGAATGAATTATCACGTCGTCATTGCCCCTGACGTCATCTCTCGCCGAAGGCAGAGCCAGACTCGCAGATCAAACGATTCACAATAGTAATTTGTATTTAAATTTGACATTCCTCCGTCTTCTACTCCATCTTCTCTTCTTGCTCCTCCTCCTCCTTCTCCTCCACCTCCTGCTCCTGCTTCTACTCCAACCCCTTCTACTTCTCTTTCTCCTTTTCTTTCTCCTTCTCCCTTTCCAACTCCTTGTCTTTCTCATTCTCATTCTCATTCTCCTCCTGCTCCTCCTGCTCCTCCTGCTCCTCCCCTCCTCCTGCTCGTCGTCGTCCTCCTCCTTCCCCTTCTCCTCCCTCTCCTTCTCTTCCTCCTCCATCATATTGCGACGTTCTCATCTTCGCATTTCTTGTTCTCATTTCTCTTCTTAACATTTCTTCTCTGAACATAATCTCTTTTAAGCAATCCTACCACTAACATTCCTCTTCTTTTACTCGCATACAACGCCTTGCCTTGACCTCCTCACCTATTCGAACCTCAGCATTCCATACAAACCAACAGAAATAAAACATGTTCTAAGAATAGGTCTATACACGTAGCCTACACGTAATATTTTATCATTCTAGAATCTAGACCAACTCCACGAAACTGAATTCTCGTGTCAGGCGCGTGCCTTTAGACATTCCACAATGCTATAAATTATTAGATGGAAAGACATATGCTCACAATCCATCTCCATCAAGGCTGAACTGCTACACGTACCAATCCCCGCAACCGATCTAATTAACTGCCACAAACAGCTGTCAATCTGATCGTCCATTTCCTTCAACTTTATTTTGCCATACGCCAAACTCAAATTCTTTCAACGTAACTATCACTGCTGTCACAGTATAGAATAACAAAACTGTCGTCCCAACCCTTTCGGACCAACGCACACTTGACAGTGGCGTAGCCATGAATTTATGATGGGGAGAGTTTGGGGTTTTATGGCCTGGCCGGGTGCCCGTCCTGACACCAACCCGACAGTATTACAGTAAATAAAAAGGGAATAAATCGCAGCAAAGAGAATAAAGTAAGAAAAACAATTGTTACTACAAGCAATTGTTTTTTTCTTATTTAAGTGGATATAGAACCTTTAAAAAACTTTTCTCCTAAGCCAATGGGAGGGTCGGGGTTAACCTCTGAAATCTGGTGCCCTGCTATTATAGTCAAGTAGGCCTAAGTAAGTAATTCCAAAGAAAACGACAAGGAATCAATGGTGCATCAGGATCAAAGGTGCATGCCCCCGCCATATGGATACTTTTCAAAGTTGTCTAAAAGGAATATTAGCGGTGCAATCTAATTTTGCTTGTGCGTCTGGCTGGCTTATAAAGCGCTAGAGAAATTTATTCGACAAATAATCCCAATTACACAAATTGGGGCGTTGTGGTGTAGTGTAGAGGGTATGTTCGTTGCCTTCCAGCCGGAGGGTTGCGGGTTCGAATCCACTCAAGCCGCCGCGTAGGAACTCTGAGTAAGTCATTCACTCGCAATTGCTAAGGGCTTCCGCGCTGTGGCCGGGAGCACCTCTGGGTAGTAAGCTTGAAGGGGCGCTATAACAAGTGCACATACAAATAAATACATACAAACACATAGAGTACTTCGAGTTTTGTAATCGCTACTCGTCTGTCGCGTGCAATCAGTAATTTATACGCTGGTAGGCTAGATTGCAAAGCAAAGAAAGACAAATTGAACACCTTTAATAGCGTTCCCTATAATGCAATAATTAAACACGATTGTCGTTCAAAGTCGTATCGAATGAGATTCAAGAATTTTGCTCTTAAGTGCTGTAATATGCCGAGCAAATTTCTGTCCAGGGTAACGGCCTCTGTTGTCATAGACCCTGGTCAAATCGGATCCATCCATCCATTCAAAGTCGTAATAACAATAGTGGTTCAGTACCTTGCTCATCAGTGCTGTGATATGCCGAGCAAATTTCTGTCCAGGTTAACGGCCTCTGTTGTCATAGACCCTGGTCAAACCGGATCCATCCATCCATTCAAAGTCGTTCTGTCTGTGATCCGAGGTAGGTCGTTGAACCAAAGGCGCCTAGCGTCCGGAAAATGGGACACTGCAGGAACGAATATCAAAAATACAATAAATAGAATCTGCATTAAAGATGCTATATATGTCATAGACATCATGCTAGCTCCATGTGGTTGCTTGCTCTACGTCTCACGACGCGCTAGTTGTGCTTGTGAAAAATTAATGTGCATGCCTTTGTTACTAGTCGAATTGACCATTGTTGCTCCATCCTTGTTGGCCTCTCCTTGTGGTTCTGGGACGATTACATCGGGTTCTGTGCTCCGCTGCTCGGCTCATTGGGCGATTTCCCAAATTTTCCTCTGTCTTTATCTACATGTATAGGCCTACGTGATGCGTTGCACTGAATGCCAATTATAGCCCCCAGACGTATCTCATACGGAATAGCTGTTCTTGTTTCACGCTCATCTCACTCCATCTTACCGAGGCGATCTCTGTCGCCCAGTCACTGACGTTGAAGCGCGGCGGGCATCTTTGCTCTGCTATGAAGGGACAACGCCTATTGTTCCACGGGCTCGCTTAGCTGCCAGACAACGCCGTACTTTCTCGGTTGCAGGGCCGTCAATCTGGAATGACCTTCCTTCAAGCTTAATTTGCTACAACTGACCAGTCAAACACTGTTTCATAAATCTCTCAAGTATTTTTTCTTTCGCCGTGGCTTAGCTGGGAACGCCTACGAGTAGATTTCTTAAAGGTTCGCTTTATAAATCCATAGAAATCAATGAATACAATGTCTACGCCACCGGGCCACACGTTGACGTCGTATATTGATGGTTACTTTTATCGATCCTCTTAGACACCCATAAAACGATGTGCATATCAGGAATAAAATCCGTAGCGAGAAAACAGCTTTTGTAGTGTTATATTACCGGTACTAACTGTCTTAATCTGCAATAGGTTTCGGAAATCTTAATCACAAACATCATCCACATAATTGTTGTCGTTCCGACTCCAAACAAAAAAGCCGTTCTTAAACGACAGTAGTAGTAGTTGTAGCTGTCTAACGACGGTGTGCGACATCAAAGGTCTTTAATGTCTTCGAAAATATTTCTTTTTTCTTGCTGTTCGTCTGCTACCTTGTTTCTTCTCATTAATTATTTTCGTCGATTGTTCTTTTGGGAGCTTTTTCCTGCCGCCCATCTCACTTTTGTTCTTTGTCGTTTTCTTTGATGTTTCTCTGTCTTTCGGCGTTTCTCTGTTTAGAGTCAATGTCGTGTTTTTCGAAGTTTAAGCGACATGGGTAGGAGGAATCCATGGTTTAAAGACATCTTGTGAGAACAGAGGCCGTTGCCATCGAAAAAGTGCATTGGTATTACTTATGCATGACTTATTCAGCATAAAAGGTGTCGTAATATTTGCCCCAATGTGGTATAATGATTATTATTGTGATGACTAGCAAATCAATTATTTTATTCACAGAACCATTTATGCACCTTTAAAACAGTGTAACATTTATGAGGGGGGGAAATGGGGTGGTAAGCGTCTCCAAAAGCCTCTGCCACCCAAATGCCCACCACGCCACCTACACGCGGTACCCCTGTTGGAAACAGAGTGCGTGGTGGACGACCGAACCCTCGCCGGTATATGCGAGCCCCAGGGACAAGGAGTCGGAAGGACGGACGATGAAGGACATCGACGCTCGGAGATGGTGTCTCGTTAAAAACACCGAGAGGAAGGCAACGGGAAACCACCTCTCTAAATTCCCAAGAAACACTGAAAATGACTACGAAAAGAAATAACGTAAACAACGTGAACGATTCTTCTCAACCGCTGTTGAGAGGAGTCGCGTTCGGCAGGGGAGGAAAAAGGGCTAGCTCGGCCTCCAAGGCTTCTCAGGTCGTCATCCAGAGAAAACCTTGTAAAGAGAGCATAAGAGTGGGAACATGGAATATAAGAACGATGATGAGGCCGGGAAAGCTGGCAAACGTGATTAGAGAAATGAGAAAGGCCAGACTGGATATATTGGGGCTAGCTGAAGTTAGATGGAAGGAAGGAGGCGACTTCACGAGCGAAGGAGTAAGAGTGATATACACCGAAGGGAACAAAGGACAGAGTGGAGTAGCGATTCTACTAGATGAAAGAGTTGCCAAATGTGTTACTGAAATAGAAAGATGTGGAGATAGAATGTTATCAGTGAGAATACATGCACATCCAGTCGACATCGTAGTCATACAGGTATAGGCCTATATGCCAACATCAAAACACGAGGAAGAGGAGGTAGACAAAGTATACGAAAGTATAGAAAAAAGATTGGAAAACACAAAAGGAAAAGACTACACAATCATTATGGGAGACTGGAACGCATCTGTAGGTGAAGGGGAGGAGGAAGGCTATATTGGAAAATATGGACTAGGCAAAAGGAACGAAAGAGGACAAAAGCTAGTAGAGTTCTGCAAGAGGCAAAATATGGTGGTCACAAACACTTGGTACAAGCAAGAAAAACGACGGAGATATACATGGAAGGCACCCGGAGACAATGCACGCTATCAGCTGGACTACATCCTAACAAAACAACGATACAGAAATAGTGTGAAAAACGCGAAAACACTCCCCGGAGCTGATGCAGATTCAGATCATAACTTTTTTTTAGTCATCATCCAAAAATTTCCAAAAAAGATACCTTTTTCCATCCCCCCAAAAACTGATGACCTTTTTTTAGTCATCAACCTCAAATTTCCCAACTGATGACCTTCCTCGCGGGTGCGGGAAACGGACATACGGAGCTACTCACGGGGTTGGGGGGGGGGGAGCCACGTCAACTTTTCGGGCCAGAATAGCTGTTAAAAAATAGAAATTTCTAAATGGGGGGGAGCATGGCCATTTTGGCCCTCCTTGCTCCGCCCCTGTACGGTCACATCAAATTCATAGATAAGCAGGCTAAACCGTAACTCTACATGTACGTTTCTAAATTAATAATAAAATTTCGTCCACTGCAAAGTTTCAGTCAGAGGAGACTGTTTCGAGGGGAGACTTTATATCGTGCGAGGTGGATACTTTATATCGTGCGAAGGGGAGACTTTACATCGGGCGAGAGGTTACAGGTAGGGCTGCCAACTCTTGATTTGCCATTCCGGGACACCCGCAGTCACTATATGTGACATTTAGCCAATAGCCTACCAATTAACACTGTCCAGTGTCTCCCCAATTCTTAACACATAGGCACAATTTAAAGTCGTGGAAACCAAAACTTCATCTTTCAAAAGAAATAGAACGGACCAACAGTGCATGGGACACAATATCATGCTACTGAGTGTCAGCGGTTTGTAAAGTTTTCAGGACTTGAACCCAGCGCTGTCCAACCAACATTCGATGTTCAACCAAGAACGTTAGGCTTAATAGAGCGCAGAACGCAAAATCATCACACAACTTGCCGAGTATAGCGTGCAAAATAATATCATTTTGCCAAGTGCATACCACAAATTTCGGGACAATCTGAGGTCAAACCGGGACACGGGACGAACAGTGCCGATTCCGGGACTATCCCGGTGAATCCGGGACGGATGGCAGCCCTAAGCTAGCTACGCCACTGCCGAAATTGTATAGAGCTGGCGCCGCTACTGCTCCAACGATTATCTTATTATTAAAATTTCATTATTCGCATATACTGCATTTCAATAATCTCAGCCTGTAGAATGTAGATATTATCGAAATTGCGTTATGCAGCACTCTAATTTCAATAAAGCGCTTAATTAAAGTGGATAAATTGAATCATAATATGTCTGAAACCCCTTCCGAAAAAGATGTCATGGAGAGCATAGAGGAAGTGATGACAAAAATGATAGCCTGTCAGAAGTCACAAGGTGCTGCATTGACGACTCTTGTAGAGCAATTCACTCAGACCATAGCATAACTTAAAGGGCGTCAAGACTCCCAAGAAGCAAAACGTATAGGCGCCAGGATAACCTATAGGCCTAGTAGTCAGAACCTTAGAAGTACATGAGATGAAGTTTAGAAATCTACCAGACAGCGTCAATCGAACTGCCAAACGTCAGGAAGATTCATGCCTTACTATCAAAAAGAATCATGGATTGACTTTTAAAGGACATACTTTTGGTAAAACCTGTTGAGGGGGATTCGAACCCAGATGTGTACATTAGAGAATGTGCTGTCGCGCTCTTAGGACTCGCCTGGAGCACCCTCGAAGCCATAGACCTGGTAGATACAAGAGTCCCTGGACATGCAAGTCCTAATAATGTGGGTCATCCCTGTCCATCAGAGCATCATGAGCTCAGGAGTAAGAGGTCGCTCCATAAGGGTACAGCTTTCTTTCATTTAGATACCATGGGTATGGATCTGAACTCGGCATCTGACCAAGAGCTTGCCCATACCTCCAGTAGTACGTGTATTCGCAACAGGGCACTATGGCAAGATGAAGGCTACTGGGGAGAATCTTTCAACCTGCCAAAGAAGTGAAGTAAATGTGAACAGGCAAGATCTTTATCGGGGGGACGATTCAGATGCTTCCGGAAGTGGAAGGAGAAGTGAAAGCCGTAACGTGCGACCCGCACGTTTCAGTACAATAAAAATTACAATGTAAAATTACCCATACAGGCCGATACGTAATTATATATGTCGCAGACAGACAGACAGACAGACAGACAGACAGACAGACAGACAGACAGACAGACAGTCAGACAGACGGACGGACGGACGGACGGACAGAAAGACAGACATACATACAGACAGACATACATACAGACAGACAGACGGACAGACACACACAACACACAGACAGGCAGACAGACATGCAGACAGGTGGACTTTCATGCTATACATGTAAATGCGATCAATTAGTTTTTGCAACAACAAATTAATAATTAGTTCTTGGAAAGACTGTTGTCTGTATAAAGACAGGCAAATGCACATAATTTTATAGTAGGCCTAATATAATAGGTCATCTACGATAACGGAAGGAGGTCAAGTCAACCGAATGCCCCGAAACAATTAATGAATTTTTATTTTATTTATTTACAAGATATGGGACCCGGCTTTGCCCGGGAAATTTGGGGTTTTCGACACTACTCCTCTGGGGTAGCCTACCCAGCGTTGACCGCAAAATTTCGGGTTTTCGCCACCCCTCCACTCCACCCCCGCTTCCCCAAAAGCCAAACATGGCCCGGGTGTGTGTGCTGACTGTGGCCTAATACAATTATTGCAGGTTGTCTGTTCTTAGTTAGTATAATTAATATTTCTCTGAGCTGCGTTCTTGTGCATAGTTGTCGCCGCCGCCGCAGCCACCACCACCACCACCACCACCACCACCACCATCATCATCATCATCATCATCATCATCATCATCATCATCATCATCATCATCATCATCATCATCATCATTCAGAAAATGCTCAGGTTGTGTAAATAGGCCTCCTTAAGATAGCTTTCGCACATTCTGGCTTTCTATATAAGCTTACATAGACACTTGCAAAATTCATTAATCACTAATCACACATAATCATTTCATGTACGATTATATTTTATCCAGTGAGACCCAATGCTTCAAAACGATTAAGTCAACTATTGTTCAATTTCGACCAGTTTAATTTCCATTTCGCGAAAATAATATTTGCAACCTGGTCACCTGGTGCCGTCAGCTCTTGGAGCTCTGGCGACAGTCATGATGTATCCTCTCCATTGTCTTCTGTTTATTGTCGCCTCTCTTAGCTCTTCCAAGCTCATTCCAGACTTTTCCTGTACTTCATCCATCCACCTCTTCCTTGGTCTTCCGCGTCTTCTTCTTCCTTCACCGCATGCCGTCATCATCTCCTTTTCCAAACCGTTTGATCTCATCACGTTAATATTTAATATTTAATATTTGCAAACGAATCCAAAATTATATGAACAATATTAGTGTTTCAGATACAATTCCAAAAACATGCAAATCATCCAAAAACATGCAAATAACATAATGTTAATATATTTTACTGCTGCTAATACCACTACCAATACTACTGGTACCACTACTAATGCTACCACAGCAACTATCTCCATCACTACCATTATAATACGACAAAACCGCGACTACTACCGTTGTCCCAACTTTGATTATTAATAATAAAAAACGGCAGTGGCATCATTTGATACATGGATGAAATAAGCTGTAATTCTGTAAAATCCTATGCATGTAAATAAATAATGCCATCATCAATAATAGTAATAATAACAACAATAAACTAATGATGACAACAATACTAAACAATGATTATAATAATAGCAATAATATGATTAATAACAAAAAGGCGAAATAACAGTAATAATTACAAGAACAATGCTAATGGGCTAAACAGTTATAGACAATAGCAAGAACAATACACATAGTACAATTTCAAAGACAGATCATCACCAGACACTGGATCAGACGGTTACAGAGTCCAGATCGCAATCCCTGAATGCGCTGACCTCGGGCAACCTTTGAGTCTCTGCATTGACCATTTTGTCAGTGAAGGACCGTGAAATCCACATCCCGTTTCTGCAAAGGTTTTCCTCGAATGATTCACGGTTTCTCTGGAGGTCACGACCTCACAAGGAAGCAGAAACGCCGTTTCTGGAAGATTACACCGGAACTGGAAGGTCCCCGGTCTTCAGAGGACCGTTCTGTCCGTCTCGTCCGCGGTGGAGACCCGGTTCCAGGACGTCCTGCGGCTTCTGAGGACGAAGGAGTCTGGCGCTGTCGTCCGATGTCGCTACGTTCGTTCGGAGTTTTCCGCCGCCGTTGCTATGGTGACGGTCGTCGGCGGAGTCCTCGACTCCGGGGAGGGATACACCTTTGGATGAATCGGTTTGAAAGCCGATTTTGCTCCATGACGTCGAGATCTGGAACAAGAATACTATGAGGATCAGGTGAAGACACGCATAAGAGTACTGACACACAGATAGAGAGAGACGGAGAGAAAGACAGCGGTTTGACAGACAGACAGACAGACAGACAAACGGACGGACGCAGGGACAGACAGACAGACCAACAGGCAGACAGATAGAAACACAGACAGACGGACAGGCAGGCAGGCAGGTACATAGCCAGACAGACAGGCAGGCAGACAAACATGCAGACAGACAGACTACAAACAGACAGATAGACAGACAGATAGACAGACACACAGACAGACAGCTGGTGATTCAGGTCTTACCATGCGTCTTTGTCTCGCAACGCATCCTCGAGCATCGGTCTTTGAACACCGGGGGTACACAACTGCAACATAAAACCAACATTGTCGATTCGACATCTCAGGTTCAATTCAGTCCTTTTCATTGCAATCCTAATAATTATTGTCGAGGCCTCAGCGTGGTAGGCAATAACACCATCAGCGTTGTAGCTAACAACACCATCAGCGTGGTAGCTAACAACACCATCAGCGTGGTAGCTAACAACACCATCAGCGTTGCAGCCATCAACACCATCAGCGTGGTAAATAACAACACCATCAGCGTGGTAAATAACAACACCATCAGCGTGGTAGCCAGCAACACCATCAGCGTGGTAGCTAACAACACCATCAGCGTGGTAGGCTGGTAGCCATCAACACCATCAGCGTGGTAGCCATCACAACCATCAGCGTGGTAGCCAGCAACACCATCAGCGTGGTAGCTAACAACACCACCAGCGTTGTAGCTAATAACACCATCAGCGTGGTAGCCATCAACACCATCAGCGTGGTAGCCAACAACACCGTCAGCGTGGTAGCTAACAACACCATCAGCGTGGTAGCCATCACCACCAACAGCGTGGTAGCCAACAACACCATCAGCGTGGTAGCCATCAACACCATCAGCGTGGTAGCCAACAACACCATCAGCGTGGTAGCCAACAACACCATCAGCATGGTAGCTAACAACACCATCAGCGTGGTAGCTATCAACACCATCAGCGTGGTAGCTAACAACACCATCAGCGTGGTAGCCAACAACACCATCAGCGTGGTAGCCATCAACACCATCAGCGTGGTAGCTAACAACACCATCAGCGTGGTAGCTATCAACACCATAAGCGTGGTATCTAACAACACCATCAGCGTGGTAGCCAACAACACCATCAGCATGGTAGCTAACAACACCATCAGCGTGGTAGCTATCAACACCATCAGCGTGGTAGCTATCAACACCATCAGCGTGGTAGCCAACAACACCATCAGCGTGGTAGCCAACAACACCATCAGCGTGGTAGCTAACAACACCATCAGCGTGGTAGCTATCAACACCATCAGCGTGATAGCTAACAACACCATCAGCGTGGTAGCCAACAACACCATCAGCGTGGTAGCTATCAACACCATCAGCGTGGTAGCTAACAACACCATCAGCGTGGTAGCTAACAACACCATCAGCGTGGTAGCTATCAACACCATAAGCGTGGTATCTAACAACACCATCAGCGTGGTAGCTAACAACATTATCAGCGTGGTAGCTATCAACACCATCAGCGTGGTAGCTATCAACACCATCAGCGTGGTAGCTAACAACACCATCACCGTGGTAGTCATCACCACCATCAGCGTGGTAGCCAACAACACCATCAGCGTGGTAGCCAACAACACCATCAGCATGGTAGCTAACAACACCATCAGCATGGTAGCTAACAACACCATCAGCATGGTAGCTAACAACACCATCAGCGTGGTAGCTAACAACACCATCAGCGTGGTAGCCATCACCACCACCAGCGTGGTAGCTAACAACACCATCAGCGTGGTAGCCATCACCACCATCAGCATGGTAGCTAACAACACCATCAACGTGGTAGTCATCACAGCCATCAGCGTTGTAGCCAACAACACCATCAGCTTGGTAGCCATCACAACCATTATTATTATTATTATTATTAAATAAATTTGTAGCGCGCGCAATGTCACACCGAAATGTGGATCTGAGGCGCGGATAGTCAGCCGCCAGAGGAAGATGCAATTAAAGATCCATGTGCTTGAAAGCCAAGGAGAAATAGTAAGTTTTTAGCCGCTTTTTGAAGGAAGGAAGTGAAATTGAGTTCCGAAGAGAGAGCGGAAGCCGATTCCATTCAGCGTGGTAGCCAACAACACCATCAGCATGGTAGCTAACAACACCATCAGCATGGTATCTAACAACACCATCAGCGTGGTGGCCATCACAACCATCAGCGTGGTAGCCAACAACACCATCAGCGTGGTACCTTGCCAGACAATCGATTTATACATTGTTTGCCATGAAGACGTCGTTACAAAAGTCATTCGGTAGAAGTTGATTGGATGAGATAAGATTGAATGGGACAGATCCGAACCAGACAGGACTGGACTGGACAGGATTGGACTGGGCAGGACATGGCATGCAGTGCAAGACAGGACGGAATTGAACTTGATTAAACAGGACTGAATTGAACTTGATTAAACAGGACTGTATTGAACTTGATTAAACAGGACTGAATTGAACTTGATTAAACAGGACTGAATTGAACTTGATTAAACAGGACTGTATTGAACTTGATTAAACAGGACTGTATTGAACTTGATTAAACAGGACTGAATTGAACTTGATTAAACAGGACTGAATTGAACTTGATTAAACAGGACTGAATTGAACTTGATTAAACAGGACTGAATTGAACTTAATTAAACAGGACTGAACTGGACTGGACATTCGAGTCTAGTTCATTCCAATTATGTCTAGTCGAGTCCACGTCCAGTCGAATCAAGTCGAGTATAGTGTCCAATAGTGTCCAATTCTATCCAGTCCAGTAAAATCCAGTTCAATCCTGTCCAGTCCGGTCCGGTCCGGCTGGTAAACTTGACAGGACAAACAGGACAAACATGACTCGTTGAATTTGATTTGACTAGAAAGAGGATCAGATATATCAAAAGGACTACGACCATAACGAACCTTGGTTCCGCTAGTGTGCCACCTGCACCAAAAAAGTAAATAGTAACGATGCAGAAACGCAAGTCTTCTCCAAATGCCGAATTCAAGCTACGTCTTTTTAAGTTTCATTCGAATCAGCCACAAAACTGGTTCAAATCAGGTGGAATTGCAAAAGCGCTAATTTACAGGTCTGTTTTAAAGGGATTTTTGGAACTGCACAACTCCTTATTTCCTTTCCCATCCTCCGTGGTAAATTACATACAGTCGGAGAACAATGATCTTTTTTGCTTGTTTTAACTGTACAGAAGTGCTTCTACAACAGCACATATCGGTTTAGAACTGCACTTTTTGTGCAGAACTGCACGGTAAAAAAGCCCTGCAAATTTATGTAGCCCCAATAGAAGGTACTCTGCGCATGTTACCAATGTAGAAATCTACAGGCGAACAGGACAGACTCCTATCTCAGCGTTGGTCGAGTCGCGAAGACTACGCACGTTTGGACACTTTGCACGGTGTGACTCCAGGCAGGATCACGCTAGGGCACTCAAGGCTCTGATCGCTGGCCCACCAAGGGGCTGGAAGAGACCACCCGGACGACCAAGACATACATGGACCCGAACGGTTGAGGCGGATCTCCGACCTCTGAACTTTGGACTGAGCACGTCATGGAGACGAGCTCAGGACAGGGCCTCGTGGCAACGAACGGTGGAAACGGCTACGCTCCAGAGAGGTGCTCGCCAATGATGATGATGACGAATAGAAGGTGCTCCCGATAGTATTATGCACACCATCAGTCCATCACCACGATTATTATTAGGGATCCTTATAACGGAATTCGGATCCAAATGAAACCGTCGAGGTGATAATATTTATTCCAAGTATCTTCAGTAAGCTCAGAAGATGTGCCCCAGAACTGACAGGAGACCCGATAAGAGTGGCTGACCTATCCTCTCAGGATGAAGTAGGGTGTGCCAAAAATCCAATTTTCACTAACGAATATCACCCTATATCCACACAGCGGCCACACTTTCGCAACTGTAGGCTACACCTGTAGCCTACCATAATCAACCCATCCTCACACCACCTCACACTAGCCACCCGTGGGAAGGAGCGTGGGAGATAAAACAGAATTTTTTCGTTCAACGTCGGTTACGAAAAATTGGTTTCTCACCAATTGAGTTCAAACCTCCGTGCTTGACAGGGTCATCAGCACCACCCCAACCCACGTACCTCTGACCCTGGTTGCAGTTGGGGAAAACCAATATTTCCCGTGCAAGACCGGAGGCCGGGGACCACGCTACTTGTCGGATGCAAATTGACCTAGTGCTGTTGTCTATCAGCCTAGAAGCAGTCCATCAAGCCAAACGCTCTGAAAGGGCATGAAGTGTCATAGACATCATTTTGTTACCTCGGAATATCAGGAGGACAGACAGACAGACAGACAGACAGACAAACAGCAGGTGATTCAAGTCCTACCATGCGTCTCTTTCGCGTTGAGCCTCAGCACCTTCTCCTCACATCTCTTGCCTTCGAACCCTTGTGGACATCTGCAACATCAAACCAACTCTATCGATTGGACATTTTTGGATAAACTCTAGACTTTTGTCGTGAGGAAGCTGGTGCCCTGCCTCAGTGTCGTTGTAGTAGTCGTCGTCATCATCATTTGTCATTACTTACAACGCCATCAGCGTCGTAACTTGTATGACAATCGATTTATGCATTGTGTGCCATGAGGACGTATAGTTACAAAAGTCATTCAATTAAGATTGAATGGGTCAAAACTGACTTGACTTGATTGGACTCAATCAAGTCCAGTCAAGTTCAGCACGGTACGGACTGGCAGGTCTAAGCCGCATGGACTTGATTTGACTTTATTGGACTCTTCCGGATCGGGCAAAAGGAGACCGACATAAGACAGGACTTGACAAGACAAATAGGACTAGACTGGATACGACATTATTGGACAGGATATCAAAGAGATGAAAGGAACTATGAACCTAAGAAATCTTGTTTCCGCTAGTGGGTCATCTGTAAAAACGAAGTAAATATTGAATATGGTGCATATACGTACCGGCAGTAACGCTGTCCTCCATGTTCCGAAATGAGGAAGCAGCTGCCTCCGTTAAGACAGTGTTCGGAGACTTCGGACTCGTTACAGCTTGTCGAGTGTGGAATCCTAAGCGATGGCGGTGCTGTAAACAGATTTCAAGCAACGTCCATTAAAGCTTAATCGAAACAGGCACGAAATTGATTCCGATCAAGTGGAATTGTAAGGTGGCAATATATAGTCCGGCATAAAAAAACACTCATCGAGGTGCTCCCGATAGTACAATGCACACCATTAGACACCAGCACCACGATCGTTATTATCGATCCTTATGATGAAATCGGTTCCATATGACACCGTCAAGGTGATAATTTCTTCAACGTATCTTCAGTAGAATCATAAGATGTGCCAACCCGAACTGACAGGATGCCCGATGTCACCAATTTGACCAATCCTCTGAGCCTGGTGCAGGGTGTGGCAAATATCCAATTTTCAGTTACGCCCTATTTTCACACTTCGGCCAAACTTTAGCAACTATCCACCTGTAATCTTGCACCAAGCAAAGAGCGTCACCATAACCAATCCGTCCTCACCCCACCTGGCACTCGTAACTGGTGAGCCGGAGTGTGGGGACAAAAACAGCATTTTTAGGGCAACGTCGGTTATACGAACAACGTTTCTCACCTATAATTGACCTCAAACCTTCGATCTAGAGAAGGGTGATCAGTACCATCACATCCACCCATCCCTGACCCTGAGGCGGTTGTGGAAAGTCAATATTTCTTGTGCAAAGCCGTAAACCGAGTACACCGCTACTCGTCCGATGTAAAATTGAACGAGATGGCTATGAGATAACAAGCAAACTCTCGGAAGGGAATGAAGAGTCAGCTACGTCATTTGGCTATCCTCGGCCTATCAGGAGGACTCACACAAAACGAGCAGACAGACAGACAGACAGACAGACAGACAGACAGACAGACAGACAGACAGACAGACAGACAGACAGACAGACAGACAGACAGACAGACAGACAGACAAACAGACATACATACATACATACATACATACATACATACATACATACATACATACAGACAGACAGACAGACAGACAGCATACAGACAAGCAGGCAGGCAGGCAGGCAGGCAGGCAGGCAGGCAGGCAGGCAGGCAGACAAACAGCAGGTGATTCAAGTCCTACCACGCTTCTCTATCGGGCTGAGCATCGACACCTTCTCCGCACATCTCGTGCCTTCGAACCCTGGTGAACATCTGCAACATCAAACCAACTCTATCGATTGAACATTTTTGGATAAACTCCTTGACTTTTATCGTGAGGAAGCTGGCGCCCTGCCTCGGTGTCGCTGTGGCAGTAGTCGTCCTCACGTCGTCATCATTTGTCATCACTGACAACGCCATCAACGTCGTAAGTTGTAGGAAAATCGATTTATGCATTGTGTACCATGAGGATTTAGGCCTATAGTTACAAAAGTCATTCGATTAAGATTGTATGGGTGAAAACCGACTTGACTTGATTGGACTCAATCAAGTCCAGTCAAGCCCAGTACGGTCCGGACTGGCTGGTCTAAGCTTCATGGACTTGATTTGACTTGATTGGACTCTTCCGGATCGGGCAAGAGTAGACGACATAAGACAGGACCTGACAAGACAAACATGACTAGACTGGATACGACTTTATTGGACATGATATCAAAGAGATGAAAGGGATTATGAACCTAAGAAATCTTGTTTCCGCTAGTGGGTCATCTGTAAAAACGAAGTAAATATTGACTACGGTGCATATACGTACACGCAGAAGCGCTCTCCATCTACCGAAATGACGAAGCAGCTGCCTCCGTTAAGACAGTGTTCGGACTCGTTACATTTTGCCGTGTGTGAAAGCCTAAGCGATGGCGGTGCTGTAAACAGGTTTCAATCAACGTCCATTAAAGCTTAATCGAAACAGGCACAAAATTGATTCCAATCAAATGGAATTGTAATGTGGCAATATATAGCCCGTCATGAAAAACACTCATCGTGGTGATCCCGATAGTACTATGCACGCCATTGGACACCAGCACCACGTTCGTTATTAAGGATCCTTATGATGGAATTCGGTTCCATATGATGCCGTCAAGGTGATAATTTCATCAACGTATATTCAGTAGAATCATAAGATGTGCCAACCCGAACTGACAGGAAGCCCGATGAGAAGGGTTGACCAACCCTCTCAGCATGGGGCGGAGTGTTTAAAATATTCAAATTTCACAAACAAATATCGCCCTATTTTCACACTTCGGCCACACTTTCACAACTATACAACTGTAACCTTGCACCTAGCACAGAGTGCTACCATAACCAACCCGTCCTCACGCACCTCGCACTCGTGACCCGTGGGCCGGAGTTTTGTGGACAAAAACAGAATTTGTCCGGGCAACGTATGTTACGCGATCAAAGTTTCTCACCTGTTGACCCTCAAACCTTCCTTCTAGAGAAGGGTGATCTGTGTCATCCCAACCACCCATCCCTGACTCTGGGGCGATTGTGGAAAGTCAATAAAATTATTTCCTGTGCAAAGCCGGAAACCGGGTACACCGCTACTCGTCCGATGTAAAATTGAACCAGATGTCTATCGGATAGAAGATGAGAAGGAGTCCTTTAAGCAAACCCTCTGAAGGGAATGACGTGTAAGCGACATCATTTTGTTATCCCTGGCCTATCAGGAGGATCCACGCAGACATACAGACAGACAGACAGACAGACAGACAGGCAGACAGACAGGCAGACACACACACAGACAGACAGATAAACAGACAGACAGAGAGAGACAGACAGACACACAGACAGACGCACAGACAGAAAATACAGACAGACTGACAGAAAAGACAGACAGACGGACAGAGAAACAGACAGACAGACAAACAGACAGACAGACAGACATACAGACAGACAGACATACAGACAGGCAGGCAGACAGACAGACAGACAGACATACAGACAGACAGGCAGACAGACATACAGACAGACAGACAGGCAGACAAGCAGGTGATTCAAGTCCTACCATGCGTCTCTATCTCGCTGAGACTGATCTTCTCCTGACATCTCTTGCCTTGGAACCCTGGTGCACACCTGCAACATCAAACAAACTCTGTCGATTGGACATTTCTGGACATCCTCCATGACTTGACGCAGCGCTCGTGAAGAAGCTGATGCCCCGCGTTTACTTTTAAACTATACAGTTTGATATCACTACATGATTTAGACGACAACTACTTCAGCGTCGTTGTTCGCAGTTGTCGACGTCATCGTTATCATTTTTGCAACGCCATCGGCGCGATAGCCAACAGCAACATCAGCATGGTAACTTTTAGGAGAATCGATTATAAGCCTTGTTTGCCACGAGGACGTCCTAACAATAGTCATTCGATTAACGTAGATTGGATAAAATAAAATTGAATCGGGAAGAGCCGGACCAGACATGACTGGACTGGACAAGACTGGACTGGAACTGACAGGACAAGAAAGGACAGGACAGGACAGAACATGACAAGATTGGACTGGATCGGACTGTACTGCATACGACTGGACTAGGCTGGATAGGACTGGGCTGAATCTGACTAGACTGGACAGGACAAGACGGTGCAGGGATGGACAGGACACGACACTATAGTGTCTAACCCAGTCCTGTATACAGGACTGGGTTAGACACAATTGTACAGGTCAGGGCATGCAGGACAAAACAAGACTGGATTGGACAGGACTGGGCAAGACTGGATTGAACAGGACAATCAATCCAAGTACAGTCCAGTCCTGTTCAATCAAGTCATGTCCAGTCCAGCCCTGTTCAATCAAATTCAATTCTGTCCAGTCTGGACCGGGCCGGTCAGCCCGGTCTGAACAAGACTTGATTTGACAGGATTGGACTCGACAGGACTCGACTCTGCCAGATCAGACAAGAGGAGATCGACATAGCTGAACTGGACTATATTGGAGAGAACTTGAAAGAAAATCAAGACTTGATGTGATTTGATTAGAGTGCATCAAAGAGATCAAAAGAACTAGGACCATAAGGCATCTGGTTCCGCTAGTGTGCCACTTATACCCCATCACAATGAAGTAAATATTGACGACTGTACATACTTACTCGCAGTATCTATGTTCAAGTGCCGTGATGTAGCAGGTTCCCCCGTGTAGACAGTATCCGGACTCGATACAGGGTAACTTGGATGGACCACAAATAATAATCGACGGCGATGCTGCAAAGAGATTTCAAGCAACGACTTTAAAAGATTCATTCAGCCATAAAACTGATTCCAATCAAGTGGAATTGCCAAAGCGCAAATTTATGTAGACCCGATAGTAGAACAGTCATCGGGGTGCTGCCGATTGTACTATCTATCTATCTATCTATCTATCTATCTATCTATCTATCTATCTATCTATCTATCTATCTATCTATCTATCTATCTATCTATCTATCTATCTATCTATCTATCTATCTATCTATCTATCTATCTATCTATGTAATTTATATAGCGCCCCTTCAAGGAGTCTATTCAGAGGCGCTCCCGACCCAAGCCCGGTGAAAAAGAAAAGTCTTGAGCAATCTATAGAAAGAGCCAGACATGTTCCGAGGGTGGGAACGCAGGTTAGAGGGAGGGTCATTCCAAGCGGAAGGTCCAGTGACCGAAAGTGCCCTGTTCTGCCTAGTGGCAGTGCGGGCATAAGGAACCATAAAGTCACCTCTAGAGGCCGAGCGCAGAGATCGGCGACCCACAGCAGTTGAGGTCAAGGTGAAGAACTCACAGAGATAGGAAGGTGCTGTGCCCAAGACGCAGCGCCAAGCAAAAGAAGTAGCCCTGAAATAAATGCGTGACTGAACCGGAAGCCAGTGTAAGACATCACGAATATAGCCAGAAATGTGGCCAAACTTAGGGACGCCACCCACCAAGCGTGCAGCCGCCCTCAGGACCCCCTCCAAACCACTTAAACGGACCTGAGGAAGACCTCTGATTCCTACTCTGCAAACCATCATCACGATGGGCAACAGCAAGGCCGTGACCAGGATTTGATTTCGGGGGAAGGGGTGTTTCTTCAGTTTTCCGTCCAAAAAAAGTATTGACCTTTTTTAGTCATCCGACCGAAATCAGTCCATTCTAGTTTTTCAATTTTTTTCATTTCGGGGGTCATTTCATGGTTTTATTTCATGGTTTTTACATCATGTGCTAGTAAATGCATTCTATTTTTTACTTCTTACATTTTGGGGGTGTTCAAACACCCAAAACACCCCTTGCTGCGGCCTTGGGCAACAGGGATAAACTGATTCAGTGCTATACATGTAATGTAAGCTTATCATAATATTGTAGGCCTACTCCCGTCTGCAGCTATTCATTATAATAATTCAGCAGCAACACAACTGAGTTGCTGAACTTGTACATAAACAAATTATTATTGCAATTATTATTCTGTTTATTGAAATCTTAAACCACTCTTTTTCAGCACTGAATAGGCTTAATAGAGTGATTCTGCTAAGACAGCATCTTAAACGCCAGCTTTACAAAACGGACACTCAAAAAGAAATTACAGTAATTTTGTCATGACGACACCTTAAAATTGAACCATTGCAGTGTAAAAATTCACAGAAATTCTGTTGAGGGCTCATCCACTACTTGATATCCCTACACCTCTCGGCGCAACGTGCCTCGGCAGAAATCTCAATTACCACCCAGTAGATAGGGATTAGATTTAAAACTGCCCACCATCCCATGACCTGGGCGGTTATTGGGAAAAAAATGTTCCGTACAAGTTCGGAGGCCGGGTACCCGGCTGCAAGTCAGATTTAAATTGACCTAGTTGTCTATCAGAGAGAACTCTGATAAGAAGAATAGCAGTACCTTAGCCAAGCCCTGCGGAAGTGCATGTATGGGCATAAAGCATAAAGTGTCAGCGACATCATTTTGTTATCATCGGCACAGTAGAACGAGTGGACTGACAGTGCATGAACGCAATATATATATATATATATATATATATATATATATATATATATATATATATATATATATATATATATATATATATATATATATATATATATATATGTGTGTGTGTGTGTGTGTGTGTGTGTGTGTGTGAATTTATGTACTTGTCTACATGCCTGTGTATTCAAAAGTTCCCAAATGTTTATCAAACTCCCATTAATGGGCCCTCCGTGTCCACGGTCCACTCTAGTAGAACACAAAACCGCCTACTCACCATAGTTTTGTACCCTCCTCCTGTTCACCGCATCAGCCACCACGGGATTGACCATCAACCGGAAATGTCGCAGAGCATCGACTTCCGCCGATTCGTTACTGGAAGTACTTAGGAACAGGACGAGTTGATCCCCGATGACCCGAGACTCTCCGACACAGATCTGTGTGGACTCCGACGCACCAAATGGCCCGACGACAATCCTCTCCTGACTTCCACCGTCCACCTGGCCCTTGAAGATGGTCACAAGAGAAATGACGGCATCGACGAGTCCCGAGTCTGCGGGCTGAGACGTCGAAGGTCGGGTCTCTTCGACTCGACCCTCAAGGACGACGGGAGAGCGTCTTACGAGCGATCTCGTGTTCCCTGGATTCAGTAAACACCCTTGTCCGTTACTGAGCAGAACTAACCCGCATGAGATAAAGATGAACACTTCGGTAAGCAACGCATTCTTCCTCGCCATAGTTGAGTGTTGTGACGGTGTTGACGATGGCGTGTCTGACCGAAGGAAACTCTGTGTTTGCTGATCGTATAGAGACGACGTTGAACGCACCAATATGCTGAGCGGGGTTTTCTTTTGGACGAGCCAGAGTCGTTCGTACCCCAGGTAATGCTGTGATGGCATTACTTTTACCGGTTCATTATATAGCAGGCAGAGTGCATGAAAGATGAAGTGGGAGGAGATAAATTCGAGCGAAGAAGAGGGGAAGTACAGAGCACAGAGATCCACGCTACGGTTCAATTGCTCGTGTGTAACACGGCTGATTGCGAAAAAGGCCGCCAACAAGGATGGGCAGAGGAGGAGGAAGACGAAAAGGAGGTAGAGGAATAGAACTGCGATGAAACAGGTTCTTTGGTGATTGACTTACAGTCTGCGTGGGTGTCCGTGTGCAAAATTTCCTTAATTGGTAAATTTTTGGTTTAATGTCGCGGAATGATGGGATGAGTTTTTGAGTCAACGTTCAATTACGTACCAACCGTGAGTGGGTTGCAAGGCTAAAGGTGTAGTCGTGTAAGTATCTCCAGAGCGCTAAGACGCTGTAAACAGCCCTCGTGGCGGGAATCAGCCAATTCATTCACAGTGGCTCAGTCAAATGAGAACCGGTGGTGTCTGAATTCATCCAGAACAAGATCTACAGGTGCAGGCAGTCACAGCCAGATGGATATAGAGTGGATGGGGGCGGGGGTTCAGGATCAGGGAAACAGCGATGAGGGTAAGGGAAAGAGAGATGGAGTGATCGATCATCGATTGACCGAGCCTTGCGAGTCGCTGACCCGCGCGCGCATGGAACAGTTTTCTGCCACACATTAAATTTAAGAAAACAAAAGTCCTCTACGCATTAAAAACAGTTGAAACTTTATTTGCTATCGATCTCTTAGCATATACGCGGACAGTAACTGTTCACAGTATGAGTTTAAAGTAACCTAGAAGGCTAGAAGTAGCTTGCGGGGCATGGGTCCATCTTTTCACGAGTGCTGCATTAATTCCGTTTTATCCACTTATTTTGTGCACTATAAAAAAAACATTACAAAACGCAGTGCATGAATATTTTTGGAGATAGCCTACAATTCGCCGGCCAAGAATTGACCAAAGTTCAGCTTATAATCCACTCCTAATTCACTCAAGCGCTCGTGAATCTGCGAGTGCCCAACGCCTGGCTTTCGAGTGGTCCTTTAGAAACTTTGAAATTACGATTCAAAGCCCCTTTGCACGCACAGAATTTAAAAAGTTCCATAAGTGGTTGTTCTGCGAATTGCAGACAGAAAGTTCTGTATAATTTAAAAAAATAGTCGAAGCTGCCTTTCTACTTTAGCGTGGGCAGGAGTTCCACCATGATTTCCCTGTGATCCTTTATCATGTGTATGGCATTAAAACTTAGCCTATTCACGAAATAGCTGGATTAAGGCATGTTCAACGTTTTCGGCCGAACAGCGGCGCCCACACTTTAGGGGTCCCCACACCTGGTAAAAAATAATTGTGAGGAAACAATCGACATATTGGGAGTACATTCTGACCAACGACTAAAAAAGGTTGTCAGCTATTTTTGTTAGGGAAAAATCTGAATATTCTAAAGAAATTTCTACCAAACGACTAAAAAAAGGCCATCAGATTTTTCGGCCGAAGATCCCCCCAAAAATGTTTCGAACAGGGCCCCACATTTCTTGTTGTTTTCATTGATTAAACTTATGTAAACTGAAAGCAATTATAATTATTTGCCATCAAGGGCCAACATGTCTCACCTTCATGCCCACGAATATTATGTCAAAAACAATACACCTACTACATAGATGGGTCTATAGGCTATTTATACGCGATCTTTTACAGTAGTATTTGTTGGTGACCCAACATCATGAAAGCGTGCTATTATATAAAATGTTAACCTACTGTATCTCTCATAATGCCGCTGAATAATTGTATTCTCGCCAACTGCAATAAAAAAATAGTGAACACAATAATACTTATTTAGTAGGCCTAGGCCTACAGTCCTTCCCGTGCAGGTCTGCACATCGGGCAACGGATCCCAACACCCCATAATTATTAGCGTATTTAATTGTTTGCGTGTGTTTAGGCCTACTTCTGCCAACGATTTGTTATTCATGCAAACCGGGTGCACTTGCACTAATGAACATTTTTGACGGTTTTTATAAGGCTGTGAAAAATAACAAACTACACAGAGGTCATAGTTGAAAAGTCACTAACAGCTTAACAGACTACTTCACGAGCAGGAAAGCAATTTTTGACTATAACAGTCACCGTTGACACAAGCGCGCGCCCACACACACACACACACACACACACACACACACACACACACACACACACACACACACACACGCACACGCACACGAACGCACACACACGGAATCAGCCAACGCATTCCAGTCGACAGATGGCAGTTATGTTCATAGGGAGACTCCCAAGAAAATGTTCGGAAAAGTTTTTTTGCAAGATTGCGATCAGCATGCGTTGGAAAGTTTGTTGTTCCTGGTATGCATCTTGTCTTTGGCCAATGTCGCGTGACAGTCTCCCCTAAACGCCCCCCCCCCAATACTCTATTTTGAATCAAATTCTTGTCTCGGTGGATCTATTTCAGAATAAATTCGCCACATGAGACTATTATTATTCCAAAATAAAGTATCCGGTTGGGGGGAGAGAGAATATTTCATCCTCCGCTGAAACAAAGTCTCCCCGAGAGTTATAATTATTATTGTCAAAATTGTTTTTTTTTAAAATTCCATCTACACATTGACAACTATGGCATTATTTTCCTTGGTTCAACTTATTTTGATCCACAATTATCTTTTCATCAATTAAGTCTAATGTCTAAGAATGTTAGGTGTCTACACAGCTCTGTCTCCCTGTCTCTGTCTCTGTATCTCTGTCTGTCTCTCTCTGTATCCCTCTCTGTGTGTCTCTGACTGTTTTTATCTGTCTGCCTGTCTGTCTCCATCCATCCATCCGTCACGTCCATCCATCCATCCATCCATCCATCCATCCATCCATCCATCCATCCATCCATCCATCCATCCATCCATCCATCCATCCATCCATCCATCCATCCATCCATCCATCCATCCGTCCGTCCACCCGTCCGTCCGTCCGTCCGTCCGTCCGTCCACCCGTCCGTCCGTCCGTCCTTCCGTCCGTCCACCCGTCCGTCCGTCCGTCCTTCCGTCCGTCCGCCCGTCCGTCCGTCCGTCCTTCCGTCCGTCCGTCCTTCCGTCCGTCCGTCCTTCCGTCCGTCCGTCCGCCCGTCCGTCCGTCCTTCCGTCCGTCCACCCGTCCGTCCGTCCGTCCGTCCTTCCGTCCGTCCGTCCTTCCGTCCGTCCGTCCGTCCGTTCTTCCGTCCTTCCGTCCTTCCGTCCGTCCACCCGTCCGTCCGTCCGTCCGTCCGCCCGCCCGCCCGTCCGTCCGTCCGTCCGTCCGTCCGTCCGTCCGCCCGTCCGTCCGTCCGTCCTTCCGTCCGTCCACCCGTCCGTCCGTCCGTCCTTCCGTCCGTCCGTCCGCCCGTCCGTCCGTCCTTCCGTCCGTCCACCCGTCCGTCCGTCCGTCCGTCCGTCCGTCCACCCGTCCGTCCATCCGTCCGTCCGTCCGCCCGTCCGTCCGTCCTTCCGTCCGTCCACCCGTCCGTCCGTCCGTCCGCCCACCCGTCCGTCCATCCGTCCGTCCGTCCGTCCGTCCGCCCGTCCGTCCGTCCACCCGTCCGTCCTTCCGTCCGTCCGTCCGTCCGTCCGTCCGTCCTTCCGTCCGTCCGTCCGCCCGTCCGTCCGTCCTTCCGTCCGTCCACCCGTCCGTCCGTCCGTCCGTCCGTCCGCCCGCCCGTCCGTCCGTCCGTCCGTCCTTCCGTCCTTCCGTCCGTCCACCCGTCCGTCCGTCCGTCCTTCCGTCCGTCCGTCCGCCCGCCCGTCCGTCCGTCCGTCCGTCCTTCCGTCCGTCCGTCCGTCCGTCCGTCCGTCCGTCCGTCCGTCCGTCCGTCCGTCCGTCCGTCCGTCCGTCCGTCCTTCCGTTCATCCATCGTCGAAATTCTTTCACTCCACTCATATCAGGGAAGTACTCATTGCATCATAGATGTAAAAAACGATGGAAACGAAATAAAAAACGGTAAAAAACGATAAAAAACGGAAACGGTAAATAATTTGACTTTGCTACATCTAAAACCGCATTTTAACCTTGAAAACATTGATTAGGAACCTACTACACGCAGGCTATCTCTTAAATGATGATGTTAAACGATGAAATAATGACTTTAGTTAGCTGAATCCTTGATAGTTGGCGGAAAACATAAGAAATATCATAAAAAAATTAAAATTAAGGAAAATAATAACAGAAAGTAAATGAATAAATAAAGTTAAAGAAAAAATAAAAAAACGATAAAAAACGATGGGAAATAAAACAAAACGAAAAAACGACGTTTTTTGGGAGAGAATAAAAAACGGAAAAAAAGTTTTTTACAACTATGCATTGCATGGTATAACCATAGGGGTGTCCGGACAATTCGTCCCCGGACAATTCGTCCCGGACAATTCGTCCCGGACAATTCGTCCCGGACAATTCGTCCCCGGACAATTCGGACCGGACAATTCGGACCCGGACAATTCGGACCGGACAATTCGGACCCGGACAATTCGGACCGGCTATAGCCTACTTTAGCCTCAGTCTATGCGTGACTTGTCCATTCTGGAGTAGGCCAACCTATTGCTTTCCAAATATACCTTTAATGTCATAGCCAAGTGAGGTAACGTGTTATATTATGTTTAGGCCTACATTTGCTTTGAGAACAATGAAATAATTTTCAATTTCGAATTGAATTTTAATGCGCAGCAGTATCTCCGGTCGACATCTGTATACGGTAATGGTGTCCGGGACGAATTGTCCGGGGACGAATTGTCCGGGACGAATTGTCCGGGGACGAATTGTCCGGGACGAATTGTCCGGTCCGAATTGTCCGGGGACGAATTGTCCGGTCCGAATTGTCCGGGACGAATTGTCCGGGGACGAATTGTCCGGGAACCGTTTATAGGTAGGCCTAAATGCTTAGTCAGCTATTATTGTTTACATTTTGGCAGATAACAATTACTGAGAAAACCGTATAGAACCACGTGGTAATCTGCATTCCGCCAGCTAAAAAGGAGCAAACTTGCAATTTAATTACCTTCAGAATGTAATTGAAGCCGAAACCATTTACAGCGCTGACAAAATAAAAGCAGATAGTCTGAGGGAAGAGTTCAAGAAATTGCGATTTGGCGATTCCAACATGACGAGCTGTTTGTAACTGATCGTATTGACTAGATTTATTTCTTTTTAGACAGCCTTTTAAAAATGACACTAGGTTATGAATTTTTTCATCTTTTTGTGGGAACAGAAAGTCGTGAAATCCGGGCCGAAGAACGCAAGGTCTCGTCAGTGGAATTAAACTCCGCAGTACGTGGAATGTGCTATCGCAGACCGCCCAACTGCTGTTATTCATGAGACTGTCGTTGTTTAACATCTACGCTGATCAGCTTCGCAGACATTGCATAATTAGGCTATATTTATTTATTGTCTATTTATATAAATATTTATAATTGGGATTTGGGATGGGGGTTAGTACAGTGGACAACTCTGTGGCTTGAAGTGCTTATACGGTATGCGGTTCCACTCTCTTCAATCCCTAGGTGGCACCTAGGGCAGTTAAGGTACACAGAGCTTGCGACTGGCATGGCTACAGATTTGTGATATTTTATGTCTTCTGTGATTTGCTTTCTTTGTGGATCGCTTTAATTGCGTAACTTGCTCGTTCTCCGTAGCTGTATTAGGTCTACTGTAACCGGTCTGTCAGCTGGGTTATTGAATGAAGTAAACTTATTATAGCCGAGACAGAGTTTAACGACGTCAGCAACTAATGCTTCAAATGAAAATTCAGATTAGGCCTAATTGAACTAATTCTGAAGGCACCTACAGTCAGGGTGAGAATTGCCAGGTCGTTGGGCGCTTCAGCCCCCCCACTCTACCTCAGAGCCCCATAGTAAAGTCTGTTTTCACTCCCAAATTCTAAGTGGATCATAGTGAAACCTTCCAGTTTCCCCCCAAAATTCTCTCACTGCCTACAGTAGAAGTCTTTAGATTTAATCTGTATTTACATTTTTATCTCTCTTCTACAGGGTGGGCCAAAAAAGACTCCCTACGTTTTTTGTCAATATCGTGACCAAAGTGTAAGAATTTTGAAATGACATTTTACAGGCTTATGGACAATACATATTTTAACATGTATTGTTGGCCAGATTTCATCAAAATATTTCAAGATATTGGCAAAAATCCGAAGGAGCCTTTTTTGCCCACCCTGTATATCTGGTTGGGTGCTATTTCATAAAGAAGATGATTAGCTTAGTCCTCCTCATTCTTCGGGGCTCTGGACTCTGTCATAGTACAGACACTAGCGGTAAATTCTTTAATATAATATTCAGCTTAATATTCAATTTAAAACTACGCTAGCAGCAGAGTCGTTGTCAATGACAGCATAAGCGCAATTTGTAGAAGGACGCAATTGAACAATTTTAGCAAAATTAAACATAAACTTTAATTCTAAACCATTTTAACGGTGTCTAAAATTCAGCGACTTTGTAAATAACTACCTGGGGTACCCGGCGTTGCCCGGGAATTTTAGGATTCGTCTCGTTCCAGGCCACTCCCGTTCCCTCCTTCACCCTCCATCCCTCCCCTCCCCCTCACCACTCCCTCCTTCCCCTCCTTCTTCTTTCCTCCCTCCCTCCCATACCTCCCTCTCTCCCTCTCACTACCCTCCCCTCCGCTTCCTCCACCCTCCCCACCTCCCTACTCCCTCCCCATCCCCGTCACCTCCCTCCTTTTCTCCACTCATCCCTCCCCTCCGTCCCTCTGCCCGTCCGTCCTTCCCCACCCCACCATACCCCAACGCACTCCGACCTCCACCGGTACGCCACCCGAGAAATTCGGAATTTTTTTTCTTTCCACCTCCCACCCCAACTCACCACACTCCGTACGCAAACCGTGAAATTTTGTTTTTCTTAAATAATTTCCCCACCCCGCCCTTTCTACCCCCACCCACCCCACCACGTCCCACCACACTCCGATCTCCACCGGTACGCCACCCGTGAAATTTGGTTTTTCGAGAAAAATTTTCTTCCACCCCCCCAATACGCTGCTCCCACCCGGCCGTGCAAGCCAAGGTGTGTTGGGTACCATGGTGGCAGAGATTTGTGAACCCCCATAATCCCGTTTTTTTCTTTTCTTGATTCCATCCTCCTCCTCATATTCTTCTACCTCCTCCTTTTCCTCCTCCTCCTGCTCCTCCTACTGCTCCTGCTCCTTCTTCTATTCTCCTCTCCTTCTCTTCCTCCTGCTCCTCCTCCTGCTCCTTCTTTCCTCGTCCTCCTCTTCCTCGTCCTCTTCCTCTTCCTCCTCCTCTTTCTTCTTCTTCTTCTTCTTCTTCTTCTTCTTCTTTTTCTTCTTCTTCTCATTCTCCTTCCTCTCCTTATACCTCTCCTCCTCGTCCTCCTCTTCCTCCTCCTCTACCTCGTCCACATAACGTCGTTCTCATCTTCTCATTTCTTATTATCATTCCTCTTCTTACAAATCACAATAAATTATTATCCTCTTCTTAACATTTTCTCTTTTAATTAAGCAAACCTTCTCCTAACATTCCTCTTCTTTTACTCGCATACAACGTCTTGCCTTGACCTCCTCACCTATTCGAACCTCAGCATTCCACACAAACCAACAGAAATAAAACATGTTCTAAGAATAGGTCGATACACGTAGCCTACACGTAATATTTTATCATTCTAGATTCTAGACCAACTCCGTGAAACTGAATTCTCGTTTCACGCGCGTGCCTTTAGACATTCCATGATGCAATATATTAGATGGAAAGACATCTGCTGCTCACAATCCATCTCCATCAAGGCTGAACTGCTACACGCACCAATCACCGCAGTCGATCTAATTAACTGCCACGAACAGCTGTCAATCTGACCAGTGGCGTAACTAGGAACTCGGGGGCCCCTAGACAAAATATGAAGGTCGGGCCCTCTCCCTACGGTACTTATTGAAATGTATTATTACTTATTAAATTACTGAAATGCTGATGTATATGAACAAGATACAAGTACAACTTACAGTAAAGTGTAAGTTCCTAACAAGGCTGAAATGACAATTATGACATGTGCGACTGAAGTTAAGTAGGCTGCTACACTCGGGGGCCCCTAGACTTTGTCTTACCCAGTCTGCCCTATTGTTACACCACTGCATCTGACTGTCCCCTTCCTTCACCCTTTGGCACATTCAGAGCCGTTTTTAAGGTTCTGGGAACGTCGGTGCAAAAGCTAACACAGGGGCGCGTGCCGGTTGAGCGACCATTTTTTTGTCCAAAGCCATGCGCCGCGTGCAACATGGCTATATGTACAAAATTGTACATAATCATAGGCCTAATACCTTATATTTGCCTAAACAGAAGTCATAGAACCCGCTAACACTTTATTTTCTCAAAATGATCTGACCAGTCTCAAATAGGCAAATGATAGATCGCTGCATCCCGCAGCAAATGTTTAGATGTCAAAATAAATCAATCAGGTAAGCCAAAACATCAGCCTGTTTCAAGACCTATCTCTCAGTCACGCAGTGTGGTTAACTCTGAGCCTCTGCAGATAAATGTGTTGTGTTGAAATGCTACCATTTTTACTATTTTGCTTCTTGGAAGGTTTTGGCAAACACTGGCTAATGAAGTATCCAATATCATTTTAATGGGCTGTCGATGATCATGACTTCGGTGATGGCTCAGGCTTCCCAACCTCAGTTGCGTGATGAATAGGCTAATAATATTCACGACCTAAATAGGTCTCATTACTTTTACACCGCGTACTTGGATCATATTTCTCGACAATCATCTCAGTTTGAATGTCAAAGGTATTATCAGAAGCGGAAATAGCCTACTTGAATCCAGCAGGGCTTTTTTAACGTGCAGTTGTACACAAAATGTGCAGTTCTAAACAGGGGCTTCTATCCCCCCTAAGCAACCGGGCGCAATCCATTTTCTCCCCCCCCCTATTTTCTGGACCGGCCTTCCTCTATGTATGCAATATAATGCAATATAGCGCATGCCCTCCTCTAGTGTGGGAATGAAGGTTTGTTTGGAGAGGGACAAACAAGCATCCAGCAGACGATCGCCGAAGCATGTGTAGCGCCGAGAAGGGAGTCAAGAGACCTGGTATGGGGAGGGAATGTGCCCCTCCCCATACGATATTTTTGCGATTTCCGCATTGCAATTTCAGCATTTTAAGCTGTCCTCTTAGCAAAATTACTCTACTGTTTCAGTGAAGGAATTGCTGCCAAAATTGGGCAGCCATGTTTTGCGCCTCTGATCAGTGTGCACTCGAGAGGCGTTACATAAATTTATAGAGCACAATGCAATACAATAAAATACAATGTAGGCCTAGGTCCTACATTGCATGTAAGCCCACGTAATGATGATGTTGCTTTAACTAAGTGTTCAAGGACCAAATTTGACTGTGAAATTTGAAAGATAACATTGGAGAGAAGCCATTTAGTTGTGCAAAATAACATTTGTATTGTTTTTTCAATTATAGTATGATTGTATTATTTATTAAAATAGTAAAAACATAATTACAATCATGTAATAGGAATTTTTATAGTATATTATAGCTGTTATAGCAGCTCATGTAATTCAAAAATGCAGGTAGTAGCCTAACTAAAAACTCAAAGCGTATACATTTTGCTAAAAACTATTAGGCCTACCATTTTGTCCAAATTGATATGGAGGGGAAGTTTTTTCTGGGGGGAATCTTCCTCCTAGTGATGCCTAGCTTGAACGCTGCCCTCCATGTCCGACCTTCCCCCCCCAACCGACGTGAATTTCGGCTGTCTTCTGACTCCCCCCCTATTTTTCACTGGGCGCAAGCTGCGCCCGCCATGTATAGGGATAGAAGCCTCTGGTTCTAAAAGTATTTGTGCAGTTGTAGAAGCACTTATGCACAGTGAAAACTAGCAAAATAGGTCATTGTCCCCCGATTGGAAGTAATTTACCATGGAGGATGAGAAAAGAAAGAAGAAGTTGTGCAGTTCTAAAATTCCCTTGCTATAATAGTCTGGGCTAGCAAGCACGCAGCGTCAACGAATTTAGTTGAATTAATATTTTCTTGCATTTACTGATTTTACAAAAAGTTTAAGTTAGACTGAGACTCGCATAAGACATTTAGCCAATAGGCAGCAACAAAATTCGGCTCAGGGCAGTCGGTGCGCCGCACCGATTGCACCTATGTTAAAAACGGCCCTGGGCACATTACGCCAAACTCAAATTCTTTCAACGTAACCATCACTTCTGTTACAGTATAGAATAACAAGACTGTCGTCCCAACTGTTTCGGAGCAAAGCACACTTGAAGGAGTTAGTGAATCAACATCGCGCCTAAAAATTTCATCTTTTTCTTTCCCTTCAGGCTAGGATTATTCCCTCTAGCGAGGGGTCACTGGTCAGCCACTCGGATCCTTCTCCTCCACTTGTCTCTGCTTCCGGTGTCTTTTTTCTTCAATTTGAGCAGCTTCAGGTCTTGTTGTATCACGTCCTCCCATCTTTAAAAAAAATTCCTACAAAATTTCATGTTTACGTTATTAGGGCCTACAGAAGAAAAAGTGTCGTTATTTTTGCGTGCCATGCACTTGAAGCAGCGCCCTCTGAGTAGTAAGCTTGAATGGGCGCTATAACAGGTGCACATAAAGATAAATACATACAAGCAAAATAATAGGATCATTACTAGTCTGCCTCGTGCAATCAGTCATTTATACAGTTGTTGGCTAGATTGCAAAGCAAAGAAAGACAAATTAAACACCTTTAATAAGTTCCCTGTTACTTACTTACTACAGGATATAGTTGACAAAGTGCGGAATAGAAGATTGCGATACTTTGGACATGTGTCAAGAATGGGGAACGAAAGATATCCAAAGATAGCGCTCAACGGATATGTACATGGGAAAAGATCAAGGGGGAGACCAAAGAAAAGATGGATCGACACGATAAGAGATGACTGCGAAGCAATGGGAATGACGATACAGGAGGCGACGCATGTGGCGCAGGATAGACAAAAGTGGAGAGCTACCATGGGAAAGCGGCTGACGCGTGCTGACGGCATCGCCTGACGGCCATAAGTAAGTAAGTAAGTAAGTAATAAGTTCCCTGTTATGCAATAATAAACACGATTGTCGTTCAATATCATTCTATCTGCAACTCCGGTTAGGTCGTTGACACAATGGCGCTAGGGTCCGGAAAATGGGACACTACAGGAGCGAATTTCATTTACAACAAATAGAATCTGCTTTAAGATGCTATTTATGTTATAGAAATCATGCCAGCTACATGTGTTTGCTCGCTCTGCTTCTCATGACGCGATAGTTATGCTTGTAAAATTCGCATGCCTTTGTTACTAGTCGAATTGACCATTGTTGGTCCATCCTTGTTGGTCTCCCTCTTAGGGTTCTGGAACGATTACAACTGGTTCTGCTCTCCGCTGCTCGGCTCATTAGGCGAATTCCAAAATTTTCCTCTGTCTCTGCCTACATGCGTGGTGGGTTGCACTGGTTGCCAATTATAGTCCAACGTATCTCATATCGAATTGCTGCTCTTGCTTCACTCTCCATCCTCACTCCATCTTACTTGGGCGATCTCTGTCATCCAGTCTCTGACGTTGAAGCGCGTCAAGCTATTCGCTCTGCTGTGATGGAGCAACTCTATAGTTCCAAAGGGCTCGCCTAGCTGCCAGACAACGCCGAGCTTTCTCGGATGTAGGGCCGTCAATCTTCCTACCATTGCTCAGAGCTATATTCAAAGCTTTATTTACTACAACTGACCAGCCAAACTTTGCTTCAAAAACCTCTCGAGTCTTTTCTTTCGCTGTGACTGGGCTGGGAGAGCTTATGAGTAGAGTCCTTGAAAGTGCGCTTTATAAATTCATAGAATGAATGAATGAATGAATACAATGTCTATATACCAATGGGCCACTAGTTGACGCCGTATCTTGTTGGTTAATTTATCGATCCATTTAGACACCCATAAAACGACGTGCATATCAGGAATAAAACTTTTAGCGAGAAAATAACTAGACCTGTGCTCTGAATGTCAAGTGCCAGAAACAATCGAACATACGCTGTTTGCTTGCAAGAAGAATGACATATCAGTTTTACTACTTAAAAAATGTGCGGACAAAAAAGTAGAATGCACTGTTAAAAGTATATTTTCTATTCAAGATATTTATCTTGAAGCTTATAATATACTAATGACTATAACTAATGGAAAAATTATGTAAAAAGTATATATAATTATATTAAATATTATATTTAAGAAATGTATAATCTGCTAACACATTGATCACTAAATGCCTCAGGTAATTGGCCTTGAACTGAATTGGAAATGCAATTTGTCAGCGATAACTGTGGTTAGTTAGGTTATAGAGTGGAGATGTCTGTAAAGACTGTTCATAGAATGTTACATAATAATTGGCTTGTGTGTAATGTGAAATGTATGTGAATTATAAATTTAGATGGTTTTGCTTCAATTTCACAAAGATCATTTTCTTTTTTAAATGTTTCATAAGTTTTCTTTTATCCTTGATTTTTTTAATTTTTTTATTGCATTATTAAATTGATATGATTATGTTTGTGTGTGTGCATGCGTATGTGCGTGTGTATATGTGTGTGTGGGGATTGATAAAAATTTTGAATAATTCTGTAATAGATGAAACAGGCATTGAATAAAATGGTCTTGATATTATTGTTTAAGCAGCTAAATGATGGCTGAAGAGTGAATACTTTGATTTTCATATTAATGTTGAATATCTTATCTGCTTGTAACTTTATTCGTGAAATATGAACATTGAAAATTGCTTGCAAATATGAGATTATGAGAAATGATACGAATTGATGTTGATCTAAATAAGTAGATGTTGTGTCATGTGAACTTTATGAAATGAGAACTCATAAGAATTGATGTTAATCAAACTAAATAGGCCTAGATTTTATGTCATGTGAACTTCATGAAATGTCTAAATTAATGATAATAATACATAAGTGTACATAATGACAATACATATGTGGGCACATGTGTACATGTGCTCATTTGTATATAAAGAATTATAGGCATATGTAATTATGGTGACATATGTATATGTATATATATATATATAAATGCATGTGGGCATAATTTTGCATATATGCTAAATAATAAATAATGATGCATGTATAAAAGAGGATCGACTACGGCCATTTGGTGAACACTATCGTCATGAAAGGCGGTTAGTCAAATTCAGGAAGAAAAGAAAAGAACAAAAAAAAGAACAAAAGGAAAAAACAAAGAAAAAGAAAGTACAAACAGAAACTGCTGAACAGTTAAACAAAAGTGAGCTGCAATACATCAAACTTTAAAGACGTCAACAACCTTTGTAGTTATATGATGTCGTTAAACTGTTGAATAATAATAATAACTGATCTAGTGCTTAAGAATGTTTCTATCAGCAATTGGTTTCAGAAATCTTAATCACTAACTTAACTGTTGTCGTCATGTTCTTCGTTATCTTCCTACCATTGCTCAGAGCCATATTCTGTATTTTCTGTGTTATGCCTTTAATAATTATTAAACGTTTCTGATTCCGACTCCAAACAACAGCTGTCCTACTCGCTTTTGTTCTTTGTCATTTTCTTTTATGTTTCTCTGTCTTTCGGCGTTTCTCTGTTTAGAGTCAATGTCCTTTCCTGGGTTTTTCTGCGCTTTTCGAAGTTTAACCGACATGAGGAGGAGGAATCCAAGGCGCCAGAACAACTTGTGACAACAGAGGCCGTTGCCATCGATGGATGGATGGATCCGATTTGACCAGGGTCTATGACAACAGAGGCCGTCACCCTGGACAGAAATTTGCTCGGCATATTGCAGCCAGGGATGCCACTCTGGATTTTGAAAAAAGGTCAGATCCGGTCGAAAAAAGACTAGAAAAGGCTAGATTGACGATTTCCTTTCAAAATACATAGATTTCCCCAATTTTTCGGCTTGAAATTTCTATCGACCTTTTTTTAGTCGTCCGATGACTAAAATTTGCTCTCTTTTTCTTCCAGAAAAATTTCTCATGACCTTCTTTTTTAGTCTTTCGGTCCAAAAAATTACAATTTATTGTTCAAATTCACAAAATTGTCGATTTTGTTCACGTCTTTGGTGCATTTTCAGTTTAAAAAAATAAATTTGTATGTAAAAAGTCGAAAAAACCGTCATGAGAAAAAAGGCTAGATCCTGACCGAAAAAAACTAGAAACCTAGAGAAGACCGAAAATACCTAGATCTATGTGGAAAAAGCTATGAGTGGCATCTCTGATTGCAGCACTTAATAATCGAAAAATGCATCAGTATTACTTATACATACCTTATTCAGCAGAAAAAGGTGTCTTAATATTTACCCGAATGTGGTATTATTATTGTGATGGCTAGCAAATTTTTATATTTTTCCCCAGAACCATTCATAGACCTACACCTCTAAACAGCGTAATGTCTTTGGAAATAAACATAATTTTACCTTTCTTATAGGGAATGGGTATCAAGCAAAGCATGTAAAGCCAAATTCGGTGATGAATACGGATCCCTAGTCATGCAAATATACTCGGTAGCAATGAATGCATTAGAATTACCCGTGATTAATTCGACAGATTATTTGGAACTATAGGGTGTCCAATAAGTTCGTGAACGATTTTGCTTGCAGAAAGCAGAAATTTTTGCAACAAACATTAATAATGCTTATATCATTTGAAAGAGCTTTATGTCCCGAAACCAAAAAGTGTAAAAAGTGTTAGTTTTTTGCAACGAGAAAATGACGTCATCAATTTATGCTGAAAGGCTATTTTTAGCGAATTTTATGCAGTTCGCAATCGTTTTTCGTAAACAAACTCGGAAATGGGGAAAATATTCCGTATTTCTTCCTTCCGTCCATCCAACCCGCATTCCTTCCTCTATGCTTTCCATTCTATCTCCCGTCTTCCATTCTCAGTGTCAGTCTTCCGTCATTCCACATTCCTATTTCCTGCGTCCTTTTTCTATCTTGCTTCCTCACAGCTTTCCTTCATGTCGTACTTTTCTTCAGCCAGACAAAACAAGGCCTTCAACATAAACAGCAGATTGTTTGTGGTATCGTCCAGGGATCTACGTTTTCTCTCAGGTGTCGGTCACTTCGTCTCATATCAAATCCATTTTATTTATTTTTCCTGATCGATAACAAACGAAAAATATCGACCGTGGTTTCGAATTTCCCGAAGACCTCGGATGCACTGGCGAGTCCCAGAAGCTTATGGTGAACCCATAACCAACAACTCCAACACTGCTCGTGCTCTGGCAGTGCCAGGCCCAAGTCAGGATACAGAGGAGGGCGACACGCTAATCATCGTTGCCATGACACATCGTCATAACAGCAACGATCCCAGATAACAAACCAGCATATCATCCGTCCTATCTTTATATCCTTCTACCTGCCTGAAAACCTGCATACATACTTACCTACCTAGCTGTATAGCTACCTGCCAGCCAGCCTAAATACCAACCTATCCAACAAACCAACCTACCCAACCTACCTACATATACACTTTCTTAAATACTTGTTAGCCTAACACTCATTTGACTACCTACCTGCGCAGTGTATACCTACCTACCAGCCACCCTATGACTACGCTGCTCCCTGCCTTCCAGCCTACCGATCTTCCGAGTCCTCCATTCTCAGTGTCCGCCTTCCGTCATTCCCCCATTCCTATTTCCTGCGTCCTTTTCCTATCTTTCTTCCTCCTTTCCTTCCTCCCAGCTGCAATTCATGCCGTTCTTTCTTCAGCCAGACAAAACAAGGCCTTCAACATAAACAATGCAGAGCAGATTGCTTGTGGTATGATCGTCTAGTGATCTACGTTGTCTCTCAGGTGTCGGTCACTTGGTCTAATATATATCAAATCCATTTTATTTATCTTTCTCGATCGATAACAAACGAAAAATATCGACCGTGGTTTCGAATTCCCTGAAGAGGTCGGGTGCACCAGCGTGTCCCAGTTGCTTATGTTGAACCAATAGCGAGCAATTCCAACACTGTTCGTGCTCTGTTAGTGCCAGGCCCAAGTCAGGATACGGAGGAAGGCGACACGCTAATCATCGTTGTCATGACACATCGTCATAACAGCAACGATCCCAGATAACAAACCAGCATATCATCCGTCCTACCTTTATAAAATTATCCTTCTACCTACATGTAAACCTACATACACGCATACTTAACTACATAGCTGTACTATCTACCTACCAGCCATCCTAATTTCCTAAATACCAACCTACCTAAGAAACCCACCTACCCAACCTACCTACGTATACACTCTCCTAAATACCTGTTATAAACCTAGCCTTATACTTGACTACTTAGTACCGACCTGCGCAGTTTATACCTACCTACCAACCACCATGTAACTACGCTGCTCCCTTCCTTCCAACCTACCTATCTTCCAACTAGACCTGGACCTGGAATGTCAACAAAGCGGTGTTCCCTCATAATTTTTTCTTCCAAGCTACCCGCATCTTTCATGGACGTAATCTGACGAGATTGTTTAGATAGAGTGCACCAGCCTCTGTACCTGATCACCGGTAACACCTCCGCGCATCTTCTCTTACAAGGATGATGCATTGCTGCTATTGCCAAGGTAGCATTCAACATCAGTACCAATAGGATTAAACTATAACTCGCAGTGGATCGCATCTAGATCGTCTTCGTACGATATCATAACGTCCATGCACAACATGGATTTCTTATCAATGGTAATTGTACGCAATCACTCTGCGTTGGCTACATTGGCGCGTTAGATGGCGGCACAAGTCCACTGTAGAGCCTTCTGCTCACGGTGGATCGACGCCTAACCTTGCCTGCGCAAGAGATATACAAGTATTCACCCCTTGCCTAATGACGTAACGGCTCATTTGCATAATGGCCTGCGCCATATTGGTTCGCAGGCAATGCTTGTTGACATTGGATACGTACGCGAATGGCGCTTATTATAAAAATGGTTTTCTGTGTTTTTACTGTTTTATCTGCGGCAAACTTACTGTCAGAGATAAAGGTTCAATTAGAGAAGTCCAAAGTACACGAGCTTGAATGTCGAGGTTAACGCGAGAAGAGCATCGGCGGCTAAAAACTACAGCCAGAGACATGCAATCGATCGCAAGCAAAATAGGCCTAGCCTAATGTAACAAATGCTGTGTCAGTCCAATTATACGATCTAACCTAAAATCTACAAAAAGAGTGCCTAGTTAATAATTTTGTAGATAAATTGCCAGAAGACAAGTAGCCTAAATTTAGGATTAGAATCGACGTCAAGAAGGGATTTTTAAAAAATAAATGTAAGTTCCAGTAACTTGGGCCTACGTATACCAGAGTAAGCAGACTTATGAGCCCAGCACGAGCGATGTTGAAAGTTAACCTACAAAATTATAAGCGACATCGTGCATGCATGCAGATTACAAAATTTAATGTCAATTTATGAAATTATTAGGTCGGCTGCCGGACAGCAGAACTTAGCTCAAACGATTTACTCTGCTGATATTTAAGCAGTTCCAGAACACTGGTCACAAAGTCGTAGAAAATAGCACATGTCATGTCAAAATTGATGTGTAGGCCTATTGACAGTTCCGCTTTTACAAGGTCGATGCTCAGCTAGGTTTAATTGCGATTGCTAGACAACAGGTCGTCCATAATGCTGAACGCTCTCTCGCAAAAAGCATTAAAACGGAATGAGAGAATATAGACCTACGAAGGACAACATATGCTAGGCCTATACTGAGTATCAGAGGTTTGTAAAGTTTTGAAACTTCAAACAAGCGCTGTCCAACATTTGATGTTCAGCCAACAACGTCAAATTCATCGAACAATCTATTAAGTTTAGTGTGCAAAATAAGAACAATATTGTGGAATGTGGGTCCTAACAGCAAATTCCGGGACAATTTGGGATCAGTCCGGGACACGGGACGCGCCACAGTCCCGGCGAATCCGGGACGGTTGGCAGCCCTATGTACATGTACGTTGGAAGAAGCCCAGCCATTTACAGACCGTGAAGCAGCAAAAAGCATAGATCGACCTAGGCCTACTTGTTAATTATAGCAGATTTGGGCTCCGGCCGAAATTCGCTTCAGGGATTCGGGTCGATCCAGGCTGGATGGTGTTTAGACCGATATATCTATTAAGGCATAGGCCTATGGATAGATCAATAGGCCTATGACGATAACTTTATTCCATCAACTAACAATTCACCGTGTAACGGCGTGTAGCCTACGTTGACAACAGTTCACAGCTGTACACCAATATGGCCGACCACATAGGCCACGCCCTTTTGCAAAAAGTCTATAACACACGCACTGCGGAGTTTAACGCTAGCTGGGAATGTATTCCGGTGTCACGAAATAGAGCATATCTCCCAATAATCGTATCCCCCTATCGAAGAGAAGCTGAAAAAGTTATTTTCCCTGCGTTTCCGTTTGCTTTATCTTGAACATTGCCACTAGCAATTGTGTTTATTCCAACTTGCCCACTTTGTTTGCGTTTGTTCTAGAGCACTTAGAATATTACGAACAACACTTAAGAACACTAGAAGTCACTAGTTAAATTCAAGTTATTTTGCTCCGAATCTTGCTTAGGAATCAGGAACCTAAAAACATTCAGAGTCACTTAAAATTTTGATTGCAGAACAAATTTCTCAATTATGCGCATTTTTCAATGATCATACGCGGGGGGGGGGGGGTAGAATGCTTTGTCCCACCGGTTACTTAATTTAGGGCTGTTTTAAAGGAATTTTTAGAACTGCACAACCCCTTCTTTCCTTCCCATCCACCATGGTAAAGTACTTTAAATCGGAGGACAATGACCATTTTTTTGCTGGTTTTAACTGTACAGAAGTGCTTCTACAACTGCACAAATCAATTTTGAACTGCACATTCTGTGTACAGCTGCACGTTATAAAGCCCTGACTTAATCTCCAGTATTTATTCATCCCAAGAATGCCCGGAGAGCTTTAGGAAGGGGGATAGAATATCCCGCGGCACCGGCAGATAAGTCCGCATTGAAGTAGCACCGTTGGCTAAGCCGATCCAAGGTATAGGCTGACGGATGTGTTAAGGTGTGCGTTCAGTTGGCCCAGTTTTTCAGTTAGGCTACTATGCTAGCATTGGAGATACTTTGTCGGGATAGTAGCAGCATATTAGTAGCCGTGCGACTAAGATGTTCGCAGCTACTATGAAGAAACAAGACAGCTGGTCGATATTAGTGTCATATGCAAGAAGTGGATTCAATTCCGAGCTGTAGGATAGTAGCCGTGCGATAAGGATTTTCTCAGCTACTACGGAGATACATAATGAGTTACCAGCCTCAAGTTAATGTGCAAATCATGGTGACTTTGCTTGAATAGTAGTTTAGTTGCTTTACGATTTAGAGGATTTAGATAAAATGGAGAAAGACAACGTTATGTAAGAGGATTTTCTGTTGGAAAAAAGTTGCATCGAAATGGATATCAACAAATCTGTTTACAACGAAAACAAAGAGGATCGATAAACACGAGTGAATAGGAAATTATCTAGGTAGGCCTACTAGGTTTATGTGAGTAAAGCATTATAGAAGAAGCTAGACGAAAGTAGAAAACGATACATAAACATGTATGATGAAAGATGAAGAAAGATGAAGAACGATGAAGTCATATGAAGAAGATAGACAAAGATCTTTATAATTATATACAAAGCAGACGAAGAAAGATGTGGTTAGATAAAGTAAGATAGAAATTTATGTATAAAAATAGATAGATATAGCTAACGATATAAGATAAAGATACATGACTAATGACAAAGATAATGCTGCACAGTCAGATACATAATATAGAGTGATTGCTAGATGGATCATCTCATCCTCAGCTGTGGTGGTAAGAAGGCCGTGGACGAGGTCCAACGTGGTGACGGAGGAGACCAGCGTTGTCCCCGCAAAGATGGCCAGATGCCCCGCTGTCTTGGTCACCGGTTGCAGCTGCTGCCGTGTGGTGGAGGAGCGGATGAGGAAACCATTGATGATGCGAAGATGCTTGATGACAGAGCCAAGCATCATCACCAGCTTCAGCAACTTCCGCATCAGCAGCAGCAGTTGCAGCAGCAACATCTTGGATACTTATCGCGAAAGATCTGTCGATTTGAGTTGAACGAACATTACATCGTGCTAAGACACATTGGCAGCGGAACATTTGGAAATGTATTACTCGCTCTGTGCGTCAAAGATCAGACTAAGGTATTTCAACTGATTGATTGATTGATTGACTGTGGCATTATTCGATTGGACGATCGATTCAGTCATACAGACGATCAATCAGTCAATGAATTTACAAATAATTAAGTAGTTAGTTAGACAGTAAAGTACAATGACCGATGAAAATGTGTGAGTGGTAGTGTTGATAAGACTGTTGTACGAATGCATGAATGAGCGAATAGATGGATGGGTGTGTGGATGTATGGATGTGTGGATTGATGGGTGTGTGGATGTATGGGTGTGTGGATGAATGGGTGTGCAGATGTATGAGTGTGTGGATGACTGGGTGTGCAGATGTATGAGTGTGTGGATGAATGGGTGTGCAGATGTATGAGTGTGTGGATGAATGGGTGTGTAGATGTATGGGTGTGCGGATGTACGGGTGTGCGGATGTATGGGTGCGTGGATTGATTGGTGTTTGGATGGATGGGTGTTTGGATGGATGGGCGTGTGTGTGGATGGATGTATGGATGGACGAATGGATATACAAATAAACACATTAAAAAATGAATAAACATGAAAACGATTTATTTAAATACAAGACACATTTTCAACGAATTTAATAATTGTAAGAACCGCAACTTTCGCTGCAGCGAGGCAAATGTTAATTTTTCTTCCCTTGAGACTTGACAATAATTATTTCATGAGAATCATGTGAGAATCGATTCGAATACAAACCTTGAATTAATGCCATGCCATAGCACAGGGGCAATATCTTCGAAGGGAGTTTTTGGAATGACTGTATGCAATAATTGATTGTAAAGCAAACAGGTAGACCATCGTATGTAGCAGCTGCTGAAACTGTATGGAAAGACTTGTATCTGTTCTGTGTTGCTATTACCAATTGACTGATGGGAGCAGATTCTGCAGAGACACTTAAGCATAAAGATAAAAGAAGTGAGCATCATCAAAGACACAACGGAGGATGGTGGAGTGGCAATATTTCACATTCTGCCTGAGGGCAGAGAACCTGAAGACGAAGATCATTAAAGAATGACTCAGACGAATATAGACGAGAAATTACAGACGCATAACGACACGTAGAACCACAGCAAGAAAGAACCGTACGGACAGACAAACATACAAACGAACGTTGAATCATAGGGAAAGATATATACAGACACTTGCGGTAGACGGTGTCAGAGCAGCCAGATTCTTTGCCTGTACAATAATTACGTCCATCTCTGTGGAATGTTTCTCCCACCTGTCCTCCAATCATTCTCTCTCGTAGCGTTCCTTCAGCAGTCTTTAACCTTTCGCGGGATCCCTGTGCTGTGAGCACTGCAGTTTGGGCCACGTTTGGAAAGCACTTATAATTATTAGAAACCGTCAAATACACTACACCAGGGCCTATAATACAATAGGAAATACAATTATAGGCAATACGGCAAAGGGCAAGACACAATAGAAAATGCGTTCAGCGCGGCTGCAATAATATTATTAATTTAATAATTTAAAAAAATAATTTAACACTATTATATAACGACTGTTGCTTGTTTTACTGCTACAACTATAAATTCAACCAACCACTGCTCAGGTACACATTTTGGTGTGACCTTTGGCGCGTAACAAAAAATAATAATAAATAGTAATAATACTAATCCAATTATAGTCTAACAAAAGCTTGTAGATTTTACTACTACCGCTGCTGCTGCTGCTTCTAATACTGCACCATTGCTGCTGCCACTGATAGGCCATACTTATACTGCTGCTGCTGCAGCAGCTGCTACTACTTCTGCAACCTCCACCACAGTCACCATCAATTGAAATGTTTGCTGATTAATTCTTCAGGTGGCTCTGAAGAAACTTCCGAAGGCTTCGACGAAGCTAGATGACTTCCTTCGTGAGTTCCACTACAGCTTCCGTTTGTCCGCACATCCAGTCGTCGTGAAGACCTTCGACGTTGCCTTCGAAACCAGAACCTCGTATGTATTCGCTCAGGAGTACGCACCCAAGAGCGACCTTCTCAAGTGCGTTCCCCCACGGATCGGTCTCTCCGAATGCAAGTCCAAAGCCGTTGCCCGTCAGATCGCCTCCGCCCTCGAATACATCCACGCCAGGGAGATCGTTCACCGAGATGTCAAGCTGGAAAACATCCTTGTCTTCGACGAGAAACTTTTCCGGGTCAAACTGGCCGACTTCGGAGTGGCCCGACAGGCTGGGACGGTGGTCTGTAAGGTCTGTTCGGGTACGACGTACACGCCCCCGGAGATCTGCGACCAACCGAAGGGGAGGACTTACCGCGTGGAAACAGGAGCCGATGTCTGGTCCTTCGGTGTGGTCATATTCTGTCTCCTTACGGGGAGTTTTCCCTGGCAGATGGCGGAGTTCGACGGTGACCCCCTCTTCGACTGCTTCGCCTTCTGGCAGACAGGTAGAACCGATCAAGTTCCGGAACACTGGAACCGATTTACGCCCGTACTAATGCGCCTCTTCCGCCACCTTTTAGAAATCCGCCCGAAAAAGAGATCGCCCGTTCAGACGGTATTTAAATATACAGAGCACGCGTGGGTGGTCAAGACTCCACACGTAGATGAGGACCACACACAGCGGTGGCGAAGGATGGCCGACCATTGCGTGGAATGTAGGGATGATGACAGTGTGGGTCCGCAAAACGAGGACCAAGGCGACGACTCGAGAACGGATAAAAATAAACGATTGGCGAAAGTCAGCGATTGGCTACTGAAACAGATTTCGTCATCGTCATCTTCGGCTTTTTAACCCTTGTTACCCTAAAGTGTAAACTCTTATGAATGGTTCAGTCATTAACCTCTGTTCAGACAAAGACCGTGTGGTGCTCAGAATTGAAATCTTGTTCACTAAGTCTCGTTAAAGTTCTGCAGACCCTCTCTTACAACTGCGAGTATAATTATCTATAATTTTTCGTTATTGATTCTTTTGTGGCATGATTAGCAATACTCAGATTTTTCCCATAATTATTTTCATCGGAGTCCCTTCACTCTATCATCACCTTTCATACTATAAATCTTTCTTTATCTCAGTTCCACTTAATTTTCCTGCTTATTCTAAGTTTCGTTATCCAATCTAAAATAATTTGTAGTATGCATTTTACTTTTCAATCTGAAATCACAAGGTTCAATCTGTGTCTGAATTATTTGGTTCACCCTTCAACCTTTCGCTGACATTTTAGGCCTACAACTGAATCTCAACTCATGATGCGATTATCTCTTGTAATCAGTCTGACTTCATCTGGTGCAGTTTATACTCTAACCATGTACCTCCAAACCGTGCAGTTCAATGTAGGAAATGATTCTGGTCTGTGCAATAATCCAGTCCATCAAAGCAGTCTGGTTAGATAATTGTGACACAATCCATGAAAAGGTACCAAGTCTTAGTTCACAGTTTCGTCAGAAAACAGCCTGAAAGGACGTGGGGGTCTATTTTTTCCCTTTCGTAACGATTAATTCATATGTCGTGTGAATCCGGATATCTTTGGGAATTGAGAAGATATTAACTTCATTTTTTTTTATTCTGTCCAGTAATAATTTACCTATGTTGTGGCAGTTCTAACTCCATTACTAAGACTTGTTATCTTTTCATGGATTATTGTTCTATGGGTTTCAAATATAATTTTACCTTTTTTAACGATTAATTCATATGTCGTGTGAATCCTGATATCTTTGGGAAATGAGAAGATATTAACTTCAATTTTTTTTTATTCTGTCCAGTAATTATTAACCTATTTTGTGGCAGTTCTAACTCCATTACTAAGACTTGGTACCTTTTCATGGATTGTGTCACAATTATGTCTTTCATCGCCTCGTATCAGATCGAAAGTCGTAAAACTGAGGATTTCCACGGTTATTAGGATGCAATATTCATGTATCGTTGCATCTCCAATAGAAACATCTTTCGTTTCGATGGCTCCGTATGAAACATTAAGAGCTGATACATGTAGTCTATCCGAAGATTGATCTCTGTCTACGTCTTTGATTTGGATCGCCACGAATTGATGCTTTTGCTTCATACACGTGCGCAAGAGAAGTTGTCTCAATCAGTGATACTGGAGCTGAGTTTAGTTGAAACACTCTATTGGCTGCCTGAGTGATCTTTGTACATCCATTGACCGGACTCTGGGGCGGGTTTAGATAAAACTCCCTCGTGATGGAGGATTTTGCAATATGTAATATGCAACTATAGTTGCGGATGAAATTATTTCAATTGTCATAATCAATTAATCATTATAATTCTAAACATGCAAACATGCATGCATGGGCGTAGTTTGGTTTCTGTTCTTGGAGGGGCTAAAACCTTCTGGGGGGGGGCTAAGCCCGGGAAAAGATACCATTTACACGGTAAAAAATGAATCTGTGTCTTCTGGGGGGGCTTAGCCCCCTAGCCCCTGATAAGCTCCGATCATGCATGCATTGCATGCAATACACATCATGAATTACATAATAGTTATTCATTTTCAAGATATATGCAATTGATGAATCTGCTGATTTCAAATAATGTTCATTGTAATATAATAGTCAAATGCAAAAGTCCATTTAGAACTGCACCTTTTGTCTAGAACTGCACGCCATAAAACCCTGGGTCATAGAAGTAAAAAGTTCATAAAAAGATTGAACAGTGCGCGACCAGCTACATAAAGAGAAGCCATGCAACGCAACGATGGTTAGTGTTACGCCATTACACGCTATGCTGAAATGTGACATGCTATGCCACGTTGCATTTGGTACAGTAGGCCTATGTTATTACACAATGCTATGGTAATTAGTAATACATGTATACATAATGGTCTTTTATGACATGCAATGTTATGCAATGTTTTTTTGTGTTATCACATGTTGCGGTATGATGAATCACGTCACACGGTTGCGGTATGCAATTGCTTGTCATGTTACGGCTGTGTTAAGACATGTTCTGCTATTCTGTTTTATACCATGACTTGCTAGACATGATTTATACTGTGATATGATATCTTATGCTCTGCCGTGCTATACGGCGTTTTGTTCAGTTGCGGTGTGTTGCGTAATTCAGTGCTATGCTATAATAGCAATGCAGCAAACCAGGTCATTAATTATTTAGATCGGGCGATGCGAAATATTCGCTGACCTTTGCTTTAGTCTTTCTGTGTTTATTAATATCTGTCTCTTAACTAATAGCCAGCGTTTCAATCCACGGCGCGAGATGGTCAGTCATGGGCCGAGTTTGGTTTCCGTTCTTTGAGGGGCTAAAGCCTTCTTGGGAGGTCTAAGCCCGGGAAAAGATTCCATTTACACGGTAAAAAATGAATCTGGGTCTTTCTTGGGGGGGAGGGGACTTAGCCCCCCCCAGGCCCCTGATAAACTCCGCCCATGTGGACAGTGTAGACGATATTAGTAAGACTCGCTTTCCAATCCAGCAGAAATAAACGCAGTCATTCCGTTCCAAAGAGTTTTTGTGGCTTGCTCTGTCGTATCAACTGTATGTTTTAATTTTGTATGGGAGACATTGTTGAAATCTGCTCTCTTTTGCAATAATAAAACGATGTTACAGAATAATTGTCATCGTTAGGATAAGGAGTTGCGAAATTGATAGACACACCACGAAGATGCGATCTATTTAACGTTATGGCACATTTTGTGTGTGACTGCTACGGTTGGAGGGAAGGCGATTAAGTTGTGGTAACGAACATAGCGTACGTTATGGAGCTCTGTGTTCCTGTCTTCAAACAAACCAGGTCGTCGATCCCTGCAATCAGCGACTCGCGGTGGACTTGACAGAACGATGAGGGCCCATAGTGCCTTTTCATGTAGGCCTAGAGGATACTGGACCAGTCTTTCATTAACAATTTGAGAAACCCTCATGTATCTCATGAAATAAATTATTCTCAAAGTCACCTAAGTCGCAGTTGGTAAGAGCTGTAGAGTTGATTCTTTAGGCGCATTCGTGAGGTTAATTGTTGAGGCGCTACATAAATGATAAATGTCCATCACATATATACACTGTAGGCCTACTCTCACACGAAAACCATAGGACGCGAATCGCTCCCAACTACCCTCCCAAAGGTCTATTCAACCTTCATTTTGGCAAAATTAATGTTGTTGATAAATTATTATGAATTTATGACGAGTAGAACGTGGCTGACCCCTTGTATCATGGCTGTTAGGAAATTCAAGAAATTCGATTCCTGTAGTAACCAGTCACCACCCGTTCATACAATGAATTGTAGTCGCACTGCTGTTTGTTATTTTTAAATGAAAACGAAGATTATTATTTATATAAAAATAATGATTTTAACAACTGCAGGCTACGGTATCAATCTGATTCAAACTCGAAGCCGCTTGATGAAAGCTCTAACTTTTGAACACCTTTTAATGCGAGGCTTTTGCGACAATAAAGTTAAAATTCCGATAGCAAAGAGATCATAATTGATCGAACATAGGGCAAAGAAATTATCAACACCAACTACCAAAAGGATGTCTGAATAGACCATTGGGAGGGAAGCCAATCACGTCGTCGGGTAAAAAAGTCTGTCATGAAGACAGTGGATGAAATACAGTCACACTGTCTTGAATAACATTCTCACATATTATAATGTATCGATGCTGTATGCAGTATTTCAAAACCACACCCAATTATATTTGCTGAAACGATGGTATACGCAGCAGTTAGCAGAAGTCTTGCAGAGAAATCTGCGTCAATGTACGTCAGCCGAAATTCCTGGAATGACTGTCTGAGTTATTGGTTTGTTTTTGTTGATTGCGAATACCTGGACAGAGAGAGAGATGCCTTACAAGATAACATGGTTTGTCCGCTCGGATCCTTACAGCAATAACGGATAAAATGATAGATCTCTGTCTTCAACTTTGTACCTCACCAATCGGGGCAACAGTAGTAGTTGTTGTTGTAGTAGTAGCTAATAGTAGCAGTAGAAGTAACATTAGTAGTTGTAGTAGTAGTCGTGCTAGTAGTAGCTTTAGTAGTGATTGTAGTTTATAGCAGCAGCAGTAGCAGTAATAGTAATAGTAGTAGAGTTGTAGTAGTAGAAATAGTGGCAATCGTAGTAGTAGTAGTAGTAATAGTAGTAGTAGTGGTAGTAGTGGTAGTAGTAGTAGCAGTAGTAGTAGTAGTAGAATTGTAGTAGTAGAAATAGTAGTAGTAGCTGAGGTGGTAGCAGTAGTAGTAATATTGTAGAAGTAATAGTAGTGTCTCAGTAATGGTAATGTAAATGATTACAACAATGATAATAAAAATGATGTTAATAATAACAATAATAACGTTCATCATCATCATTATCAACATCTCCATCATCATATTCTATAATTTCTATAACAGTATAAGGCTAGCCGTAGGGAATACATTTCTTTTTCCAAAGCATGAACTGTGTTTATGGCTATATTGAGTCCATCTCAAACAACCTATGCCCAGTGCGTTTAACAGAGGTAAACAATTCAGAGGATTGCGATTGTCTACCTGCTTCGTTGCTGGATATGCTTACATGTAGCTGCTCGTCTTCGTGTGTTGTGATGGATGGAATGCTTTTGAGCAGTGGATATAGCAAGCAAGTTGTCGAGTTTCAGCTTGAAAGAGATTGACGTTCGCCACACACGAGGTGTATTTAGAGGATCAGAGTATCTCTCTGGCTCATACCTTACTTGTTCTTTTATCTCTCACTCGTTCTCCGTCTCACTGTCTCTCTCTTTCTGTCTTTATGGCGGTCTCTATGTATCTCTCTGTGACTGTCTCTGTGCTTATCTTCACCTCAAATTTCTCTGTTATTCTCTCTTACTCGATCCTCCCTACAGTACAAGCGCCAGCCCGCTCACGAATGCCTACACACATACGCACACACAAACACACTCATGCACGCGCGCGCACACGTACAGGCACACGCACACACGCGCACATGCAGGCACGCACGTACGGACGCACGCAAACGCACATGTAAGCATGCACACATAATTATGCTTAAAACCCGTCGCATGTAGTTTTTCTGACATTTTTTTTATTCAGCCTTATGCCGTAATGGCTCTGCTTTAAAATACTTTTGCCGAAATAAAACATCTTTTTCTAACTGAAGTTAGACTCATATTTTGATTATTAGTTTAGAATGAGATTTATAGCGAATAAAAAGTTTCCGAATATTCGTGTCATCAAAGTACTCAAAAAGCAATCAACGATTATTCTACAATTTTGCAATGAAGGAATATTATACACGTAGGCTATAATTCTGAATCAATTTCTAGAGCCCTGGCGTCCAGTAGAGGCGCCTGAGGGGGTATGGAGCTAATCTCCTCCTAAAAAGCCAGCCATTTTTTACATGTAAAAATGAAATATTTCCATTATTGGCCCCATAAAAACCGAAATATAACTATGCATGAGATTTCGACCAAATGACTAAAAAAGGTCGTCAGAAATTTTGGCGAATGAAAATAGAAAAATATCCTCCGCGATGATACAGCCCCCAAAACTGAAATCATGGCCCCGCCACTGCTGGCGTCATAATTATAATTTATAATACTAGAATTCGTTGCTATTATTTTTCAACGCCATCTTGCGACTACAACTAACTGTACAGCAATTGTAGACGTCTTCTTTATATTCAGCCTGTTTATCTGATTTCGAGGTGTCATGCCAGAACAACGGTTGAACTGTTGTAAATAATAATCGACATCTATTTAAATGTGAATGGCAAGGGAGTTTGGAGCGGACAACGCATTTGACACCATTTATTGTCAATTGTAATCCGTTACATTAACTTAATTTGAAAACATTTTGCTACTTACCATTATGCATAATCTCTATTCAACTCATGCATGTGTAAGTTTGGAATTATTAAATAATTTAGTTTAACTATAATATAGTTGTTTCTTATAATCTATATCTATAAGGAAGGATGTGACTATGTATGTATGTGTGTATGTATATTTGTCCAGAATGCACGCTCACAGTTTTTGAGCTTTTCACTCCAAACCTTCACTACTGCGTAGGTCTCGGCACGAGACGCAAAGGCGAGGGGTTGGCGATTCTCTACCACCATGGGGGCCAGGGTGGGGAGCGAAACCCCAATTTTTTTTCAAAAAAACGCAGCTATTGATTTGAATTTTTTTTCCTAGATAGAGGTCCATCAGAACCCCCCGGATCAGTGGTTGGCAAATCTCCACCACCAGGGGTGGCCAGGGTGCGGGGGGTCAAAAACACTAATTTTCGCTAACAATTTTCATTCGCTTGCAACGTATAAAAGCAGTAATCTTAACCGTTTTAAAGGTGTCTCGGGGAGGGTGTGTGGTGGAGCTGGATGGGGATGATTGGCGATTCTCTACCACCATGGGGGCCAGGGTGGGGGGCGAAACCCCCAATTTTTTTTCAAAAAAACGCACCTATTTTTTTGATTTTTTTTCCTAGATAGAGGTCCATCAGAACCCCCCCGGATCAGTGGTTGGCAAATCTCCACCACCAGGGGGGGGGGCAGGGTGCGGGGGGTCAAAAACACTGATTTTCGCTAAAAATTTTCATTCGCTTGCCACGTATAATTAACCGTTTTAGAGGTGTCTAAAGTGGAGTGGAGGGGTGGGATAGAGGTGAGGGGTGGAGGTGGAGGTGGTGGGGTGGGGTGGCTTAGGGGTCGATGGGTGGGGTTGGGGATGGGTGGGGGTTGGGGTGGGGTGGAGTGAGTGAGTGGTGTTGAGGGGGGGTGGAGGGGTGGGGGTGGAGGGGGATGGAGTGGGAGGTAGGGTGGGGTGGAGTGGGGGTGGTGGGGTGGGAGGGGGTTGGGGGCGGAGGGGGTGGGGTGGAAATTTTCGTCAAACCCAAATTTCTCCGGTGGCGTACTGGTATAGAGGTCGCAGTGTGGTGGGGTGTTGTGTGGTGGGGTTGTGGCCGGAGCGGATTGAATCCTAAATTTCCCGGGCAACGCCGGGTACCCCAGCTAGTATTATTATAAGAAACAAAAAGGCTTATTGCAAATTAGGCAGAGTGCTTGTGATGCAGTGAGACCAATGCAGCTGGTGGGACAAAGAACAATAACTTTAGCTTTTCTGCAAATCTGGATAAACTATTCATCATGATCATTCATCTTTCGATATTTTGACTGCAGTGTGGGGTGGATTGGGTGATCATGGCGGCCGCGGCCCTCGATCTGGGGTGAAAGACTTGAGGTGAACAGATGCGAAACTGTGACAGTGGTCATCGTTGACCAGGAAATTTTGTTTGTTCTCCCTTATCCTGTACCAGGATCAGGACAGGAGCGGGTGGTTCTGGTGGTCCTATGTCTAGGGTGAAAAGCTTTGAGGTGTTATTTTATTGTTATTGTTATTTTATTGTTATTTTTATTTAGGTGCGATACTGTGATTGAAACCTACGCTGACCGGGAGATTTTCGGCTTTTTCCCCTCACACCCGGGCTACCACTGTGACGAGTGTAAGGCATCCCTTCATCCATGGTAAATTACTTCCAATCGGAGGACAATGACCTTTTTTGCTAGTTTTATATGTATAGAGGTGCTTCTACAACCGCACATTTTGTGTACAACTGCACGTTAAAAAAGCCTTGAATGTTTGTGGTGGGACCGTCCATTGCAATGTTCCCCCAACGTTTCAGAAAAGTAAACAAATAGCATCGTAAATTTTGACAGTGGCTAATTGGTTAATTCTGGTAATATTGCAAAAAATAAAGACTATAAAGGAATACAGAAGATTAGAATATTAAATGACTAATAAAGGTCATCATGCATTCCCCATCAGTTCTCTCTGTAATTCTCTCTGGTAGTCTCTCCTCGTCTTTCTCTCGACTAAAAACTTGCGTTTTCTCTCGGGGCTGAACGCACTGGGAGCGCTTCTATAATGCTCTCGCTGCGAGAAGCGCTCTATAAATGGTCAGATACAATACATTCATAACTAGAATGTTATTTGCATATTAATTAGTTTGTTTAGTCTTAATAATTTTATGTCTCATGTGAAATTTACGTGTGATACCTATTCACCAGAGTGCGGTTCGGCAGCTGGTTAAGAAATAAAGAACGTACTAAACACTCGAAAGTCAATCATAGCACCAGCTTAATCTTGAGAGCTGCATCGAATCGAAGGGAGGCCTGTTCAGTGTTCAAAGAGTAGTCAGAAGGAGACGCGAGTCCGTTTGCCAGTGGTGAACATGGGGCAGATTAGCTGTTAGTGTGGTATCATTTGAATGGAATATAAATTGAAAAACGTTGTCTGGTTTATTTATAACTAAGTGCACAAACGTTTAAAAGGTGTTTAAATTGAGACACCAGTAGTGGTGGCGTTGTTGCCTTGAAGACGGAAGGTTCGAGGTTCAAATCCACCTCGCCACCATTGACAATAAGGAAACCCTACAGGGAAGGGTGGGGCCCCTTACCGACCAGGAAACCCTTGATCTGGGACCCAGACTCCCTCAACAACGCCCAGGGGAGCGCACAGCTGTGGAACCCATTAATTGGGCAGGAAATAGTTATGGACAGCTAGCGCCCCCGCGCGTAACAATTTCACAGAGCGGCGTCCAAGTACCTGCGCGATTGCTGCGCAGAAACTCATTCCTCCGCGGCAGGTCTTCGGCTGGGATCATCCGGGAAACTCCGCCACTGATTGCAAGCCAGGATAAAGGTGGTGGGCGTCGCTGATGGTCTTTGTTACCACCACCGAGAAGATCGATTTGCGTGTGCGGAAGATGAAAACGCGATTCGGCGATCGTGCTTTCTCAGCCGTTGGTCCTCGATGCTGGGACGGACTTCCTCATCCTATTCGATCGGCCAGCTCAGTGGACTCGTTTAAATCTATCCTAAAATATTTCTTGCGTTGTTCCTTCCGTCCATTCACCTTTCCATCCCTTCCATTTCTTCTTTATTTCTTCCTCCCAACCATCTATTTTTTCTTTTAATTCCGTCTTTCTTCCGTCTATCCAGCCCTCCTTCCTTCTTTATGCTTTCCTTTCCATCTCCCGTCCTCCATTCTCAGTGTCCGTCTTCCGTCATTCCCTCATTCCTATTTTTGGCGTCCTTTCTTCAATCTTTCTTCCTCCTTCCCTTCCTCCCAATTTTCCTTCATCCAGACAAAACAAGGCATTCAACATAAACAATGAAGAGCAGATCGTTTGTGGTATACATCATCCAGGTATCTGCGTTTTCTTTCAGGTGTCGGTCACTTCGTCTCACGTCAAATCCATTTTGTTTATCTCTCCCGATCGACAACAAACGAAAAATATCGACCGTGGTTTCGAATTCCCTGAAGAGGTCGGGTGCACCAGCGTGTCCCAGATGCTTATGTTGAACCAGTAGCGAGCAACTACAACACTGTTCGTGCTCTGTTAGAGCCAGGCCCAAGTCAGGATACAGAGGAGGGTGACACGCTAATCATCGTTGTCATGACACATTGTTAAAACGGCAACTATTCCAAATAACAAACCAGCATATCATCCGTCCTACCTTTATATCTTTCTACCTAGCGGTAAACCTACATACACAAAATACTTACCTACCTACCAGGCTCTCAGGTAGCTATACAGGTAGGTCCTACCTGTATAGCTACCTGAGAGCCATCCCAAATACAAACCTACCCAACATACTCGCCTACCAAACCCGTGCACCCACGTACATGCATACAATCCCCTAAATGCCTGTTAGCCAACATACTTACTTGACTATCTACCTGCGCAGTGCATACCTACCTACCAGCCACCCTAACTACGCTGCTTCCTGCCTTCCAACCTACCTATCTTCCGAGTCTTCTATCTAGACCTGAACCTGGAATGCCAACAAGCGAGGTTCCATCATAATTTTTCCTTCTAAGCTACCGCATCTGCCATGGACGTAATCTGATGAGATTGTTTAGATAGAGTGCAGCAGCCTCTGTACCTGATCGCCAGTAACACCTCTCTGCATCTTCTCTTACAATGATGATGCATGGATGCTATTGCCAAGGTAGCATTCAGCATCCGTACCAATAGGATTAAACTATAACTCGCAGTGGATCGCATCTAGATCGTCTTCGTACGATATCATTACGTCCATGGACATCATGGATTTCTTATCAATGGTAATTGTACGCAATCCCTCTGCATTGGCTACATTGGCCGCGTTAGATGGCGGCACAAGTCCACTGTAGAGCCTTCTGCTCACGGTGAATCGACGCCTAACCCTGTCTGCGCCACAGGTATACACGCAGTGCGGAGTTTAGCGCAAGCTGGGATGTATGCCGGTGTCACGAAGTATAGTTTATCTCCCAATAATCGTATCCCCCTGATAAAGGGAAGTTAGTGACTCCTAGTGTTGAAAAAAGTCATTTCGCCTGTGTTTGTTTTAGCAAACAAACATTCCTTTGCTTTGTTTTGAACATTGCCATTAACAGTTGTGTGTTTATTCCTACTTGCCAACATTGTTTGCTTTTGTTTTAGAGCACTTAGAATATTACGAACACCTAAGAACACTAGGAGTCACTAACTAAATTCGAGTTGTTTTGCTCCGAATCTTGCTTCGGAGTCAGGACACTAAAAACATTCAGAGTCACTTAAAATTTTGATTGCAGCACAAATTTCTCAATTATAAGCATTTTTCAATGATCATACGCGAGGGGGGTAGAATGGTTTGTCCCACCGGATACTTAATCCAGGGCTGTTTTTAAGGAATTTTTGGAACTGCACAACCCCTTCTTTCCTTCCCATCCACCATGGTAAAGTACTTTCAATCGGAGGACAATGACCATTTTTGCTGGTTTTAACTGTACAGAAGTGCTTCTACAACTGCACAAATCAATTTTGAACTGCACATTTTGTGTACAGCAGCACGTTATAAAGCCCTGACTTAATCTCCAGTATTTATTCATCTCCCAGAATGCCCGGAGAGCTTTAGGAGGGGATAGAATATCCCGCGGCACCGGCAGATAAGTCCGCATTGAAGTTGCACACGTTGGCTTAGCCGATCCAAGGTATAGGCTGACGGATGTGTTAAGGTGTGCGTTCAGTTGGCCCAGTTTTTCAGTTAGGCTACTATGCTAGCATTGGGGATACTTTGTCGGGATAGTAGCAGCATATTAGTAGCCGTGCGACTAAGATGTTGGCAGCTACTATGAAGAAACAAGACAGCTGGTCTATATTAGTGTCTATGCAAGAAGTGGATTCACTTTCGAGCTGTAGGATAGTAGCTGTGCGATAAGGATTTTCTCGGCTACTACGGAGATGCATATCAGTTACCAGCCTCAAGTTAATGTGCAAATCATTGTGACTTTGCTCGAATAGTAGCTTAGTTGTCTTACGATGGAGCGTGTTTAGTTGTTCAAATGGAGAAAGACAGCGTTATGTAAGAGGATTTTCTGTTGGAGCAAAGTTGTATTGAAATGGATATCAACAAATCTATTTACAACCAAAACAAAGAGGATCGATAAACACGAGTGAATAGGAAATTATCTAGGTAGGACTACTAGGTTTATGTGAGTAAAGCATTATAGAAGAAGCTAGACGAAAGTAGAAAACGATACATAAACATGTATGAAGAAAGATGAAGAAAGATGGTCGTATGAAGATAGAAAAAGATCTTTATTATTATATACAAAGGCAGGAGAAGAAAAATGGGGTTAAATAAAGATAGATAGAAATTTATGTATTAAAAAGTAGATGGATATAGCTAACGATAATGTAATATAAAGATACATGACTAATGATAAAGATAATGCGGCACAGTCAGATACATATATAAAGAGACAATCCGAGTGATTGCTGGATGGATCACCTCATCCTAAGCTGTGGTGGTAAGAAGGCCGTGGACGAAGTCCAACGTGGTGACGGAGGAGGAGGGAGCCAGCGTTGTCCCCGCAAAGATGGACAGATACCCCGCTGCCTTGGTCACCGGTTGCAGCTGCTGCCGTGTGGAGGAGGAGCAGATGAGGAAACCATTGATGATGCGAAGATGCTTGATGACAGAGCCAAGCATCATCACCAGCTTCAGCAACTTCCGCATCAGCAGCAGTTGCAGCAACAGCATCTTGGATACTTATCGAGAAAGATCTGTCGATTTGAGTTGAACGAACATTACATCGTGCTAAGACACATTGGCAGCGGAACATTTGGAAATGTGTTACTCGCTCTGTGCGTCAAAGATCAGACCAAGGTATTTCAACTGATTGATTGATTTATTTATTGATTGTGGCATTAACTGATTGAACGATCGATTCAGTCAATCAGACGATCGATCAGTTAATTAATTTACTCATTTACTAAGTAGTCAGTTAGACAGTGAAGGACAATGATCGATGACAATGTGATTGGTAGGGTTGATAAGACTGTTGTACGAATGTATGGATGTGTGAATAGATAGATGGTTATGTGGATGAATGAGTGTGTGGATGCATTGTATCCATATGGGTGTGTGGATGTATGGGTGTGCGGATGTCTGGGCGTGTTGATGTATGGGTGTGCGAATGTATTAGTGTGTGGATTGGTGTGGGTGTGTGAATGGATGGATGGATGGATGGATATACAGATAAACACATTCAAGAATAAATAAACATGAAAAGGATTTATTTAAATACAAGATAAATTACTAACGAATAAGAATAAATTGTAAGGACCACAACTTTCGCTGCAGCGAGGCAAATGCTAATTTTTCTTCCTGTGATACATGACAACATTTAATGAGAATCTTGTGAGAATTGATTCGAATACAAACCTTGAATTAATGCCATGCAATAGTACAGGGAAATATCTTCGAAGAAAGTTTTGGGAATGACTGTATGCTATAATTGATTGCAAAGCAAGCAGGTAGACCATCGTAAGTAGCAGCTGAAACTGTACGGAAAGACTTGCAGCGGTTCTGTGTTGCTATTACCAACATGACTGATGGGAGCAGATTCTGTACAGACACTTAAGCATAAAGATAAAAGTGAGCATCATCAAAGACACAACGGAGGATGGTGGAGTGGCAATATTTCACTTTCGAACCTACCTGCCATGGAGGCAGAGAACCTGAAAAAGAAGATCATTAAAGAATGACTCAGACGAATGGACGATGAATGACAGACGCACAACGACACGTAGAACCACAGCAACAAAGGACCGTACGGACAGACAAACACACAAACGTACGTTGAATCATAGAGAGAGATACAGACACTTACGTTAGACGGTGTCAGAACTGCCAGGCTCGTTGCCTGTATAATTACGTCCCTCTCTGTGGAATGTTTCTCCCACCTGTCCACTAATCATTCTCTCTTGTAGCGTTCCTTCATCAGTCTCTAACCTTTCGCGGGATTCCCGTGTAGTGAGCGTTTCAGTTTGGGCCACGTTGGAAAAGCGCTTATAATTATTATAAATTGTCTAATATACTACACCAAGGTTCACAATACAAAAGCCAATGAAATTATAGTAAGCATTACGGCAAAGGGCAAGATACAGTAGAAAAATTAATACATTACTATATTATTACTGCTGTTGCTTGTTTTACTGCTACAACTATCACTACATCAACTGCTCAGATCTATACACATTTTAATAAATAGTAATAATACAACATCAATAACAAAAGCTTGTAGGTTTAACTACTTCCCGCTGTTGCTACTGTTTCTAACACTGCATTATTGCTGCTGGCACTGATAGACCATACTTATGCTACCGCTGCGGCTACTGCTACTGCTATATCTGCAACCGCCACCAGGCCCACCACAGTCACCATCAATTGAAAATGTTCTGCTGATTAATTCTTCAGGTGGCTCTGAAGAAACTTCCGAAGGCTTCGACGAAACTCGATGACTTCCTTCGTGAGTTCCACTACAGCTTCCGGTTGTCCGCACATCCGGTCGTCGTGAAGACCTTCGACGTTGCCTTCGAAACCAGAACCTCTTACGTATTCGCTCAGGAGTACGCACCAAAGAGCGACCTCCTCAAGTGCGTTCCACCACGGATCGGCCTCTCTGAATGTAAGTCCAAGGCCGTTGCCCGTCAGATCGCCTCCGCCCTCGAATACATCCACGCCAGGGAGATCGTTCACCGAGATGTCAAGCTGGAAAACATCCTTGTCTTCGACGAGAAACTTTTTCGGGTCAAACTGGCCGACTTCGGAGTGGCCCGACAGGCTGGGACGGTGGTCTGTAAGGTCTGTTCGGGTACGACGTACACGCCCCCGGAGATCTGCGATCAGCCGAAGGGGAGGACTTACAGCGTGGAAACAGGCGCTGATGTGTGGTCCTTCGGCGTGGTCATATTCTGTCTCCTGACGGGGAGTTTTCCCTGGCAGATGGCGGAATTCGACGGTGACCCACTCTTCGACTGCTTCGCTTTCTGGCAGACAGGTAGAACCGATCAGGTTCCGGAACACTGGAACCGATTTACGCCCGTATTAATGCGCCTCTTCCGCCACCTTTTAGAAATCCGCCCGAAAAAGAGATCGTCCGTTCAGACGGTATTTAAGTATACAGAACACGCGTGGGTGGTCAAGACCCCACACGTAGATGAGGACCACACACAGCGGTGGCGAAGGATGGCTGACCATTGCGTGGAATGTAGGGATGATGACAGTGTGGGTCATGAAAACGATGACCAAGGTGACGACTCGAGAACGGATAAAAATAAACGATTGGCAAAAGTGAGCGATTGGCTGCTGAAACAGATTTCGTCATCATCATCTTCGGCTTTTTAACCCTTGCTACCCTAAAGTGTAAACTCTATGAATTGTTCAGTCGTTAACCCCTGTTCAGACAAAGACAGTGTGTTGCTCAGAATTGAAATCTTGTTCACTAAGTCTCGTTAAAGTTCTGCAATCCCTCTTTTACAACTACGAGAATAATAGCCTATAATTTTTCGGTATTGACTCTTTTGTGGCAAGATTTGCAATACTCAAGAGTTTTCCCATAATTATTTTTATCGGAGTCCCTTCACCCTATCACCCTGCCTACTAGAAATCTTTCTTTTTCTCAATTCTACTCCACTTTCCTGCTTATTCTAAGTTTCGCAATCCAATCTGAAATAATTTGTAGTCTGCATTTTACTTTTCAATCTGAAATCACAAGGCTCAATATGCGTCTGAATTTAGGCCACCCTTCATCCATTCGCTGATATTTAGGCCTACAACTGAATCTCATAACTCATGATGCGATTATCCATTGTAATCCGTCTGACTTCATCTGGTGCAGTTTATACTTCAATGTAGGAAATGACTCTGGTCTGTGCAATAATCCAGTCCATCAAAGCAGTCTGGTTAGATATGTCTTTCATCGCCTCTTATCAGATGAAAAGTCGTAAAATTGAGGATTTCCGCGGTTATTAGGATGCAATATTCATGTATCGTTGCATCTCCAATAGAAACATCTTTCGTTTCGATGGCTCCGTATGAAACATTAAGAACTGATACATGTAGTCTATCCGAAGATTGATCTCTGTCTACGTCTTGGATTTGGAGCGCCATGGTTTGATGCATTTGCATCATGCACGTGCGCAATAGAAGCTGTTTCAATCAGTGATAGGCTACTGGAGCTGAGTTAAGTTGAAACTCTCTATTGGCTGCCTGAGTGATCTTTGTACATCCGTTGCCCGGACTCTGGGGCGGGTTTAGATAAAACTCCCTCGTGATGGATGATTTCGCAATATGTAATATGAAACTATAGTTGCGGATGAATTTCAATTGTCATAATCAGTTAATCATTATAATTATAAACATGCAAACATGCATGCATGGGCGGAGTTTGGTTTCCGTTCTTGGAGGGGCTAAAACCTTCTGGGGGGGCTAAACCCGGGAAAAGATACCATTTACACGGTAAAAAATGAATCTGTGTCTTCTTGGGGGGGGGGAGCTTAGCCCCTAGCCCCTGATAAGCTCCGCCCACGCATGCGTGGAATACACATCATGAATTACATAATAGTTATTCATTTTCAAGATATATATGCAATTGATGAATCTGCTGATTTCAAATAATGTTCATTGTAATATAATAGTCAAATGCAAAAGTCCATTTAGAACTGCACCTTTTGTCTAGAACTGCACGCCATGATAACGTCCGGGGTCATAGAAGTGAAAAGTTCATAAAAAGATTAAACAGTGCGCGACCAACTACATGTACATGTAGAAAAGCCATGAAACACAACGATGGTTAGTGTTATGCCATTACATGCTATGCTGATCTATGACAGGCTGTGCCACGTTGCATTATGTATGTTATTATACAATGCTATGGTAATTAGTCAAATGTAATTATCTGTTATGACATGCAATGCTATTATTTTTTTATGCTATCATAATCACATGTTGCGTTGTGAGCCACGTTGGCCGGTTACGGTATGCTATTGCTTGTCATGTAAGCGTTGTTAGGCTGTGTTAAGACATGTTCTGCTAATCTGTTTTATACCATGACTTGCTAGACATGATAATATGATATGCTGTGATATGATATCTCATGCTCTGCCGTGCTCTGCGGAGTTTTGTTCAGTCGCGGTATTTGAGCAATTCAGTGCTATGTTAGCAATTCAGCAAACAAACCATTAGACCGAGTAATTCGAAATATTCTCTGATCTTTGCTTGGTCCTTTTGTGTTTACTAATATCTGTCCCTTAACCGACCCCAGTGTTTCAATCCAAGGAGCGAGCAGGTCCGTGTAGACGCGATTAGTTAGATTTGCTTTCCAACCAACATAGATTAACGCAGACATTCCGTTCCAACGAGTTTTTGTGGCTTGCAATGTTGTCTTATCAAATGTATGCTTTTATTTTGTATGGGAGACATGTTGAAAGATATGCTCTCCTTTTCAATAATAAAATGATGTTGCATAATAATTGTCAACGTTAGGATAAGGAGTTGTGAAATTGATAGGCACATCACGAAGATGTGATTTATTTAACGTTAAGGCACGTTTTTTCTGCGACTACTAAGATTGGAAGGAAGGAGATTAAGGTTGTGTTAACGAGCATCAATGGCTGGTCTCCCCTCTGAGTAGGCTACGTTAGGGTCCCTAACATAGGGAGCTCTGTGTTCCTGTCTGCAAGCAACCAGGTCGTCGATCCATGCGATCAGCGACTCGTGGTGGACTCGACAGAATGATGCGGGCCCACCGTGCCTTTTCATGTAGGCTAGCATATAGGACCTCTATGATACTGGACCAATTTTTTTTAACATGCTGAGAAACCGCACCTCATGCAGGCTATCTCATGAAACATTCTCAAAGTCACCTACATGTCACGCACTTGTTACATGTAAGAGTTGTAGAGTTGCTACGTTAGGCGTATTCGTGAGGTCAATTGTTAAAGCGCTATATAAATGTCCATTTCATAGCCTACATACACTGTAAACCTACTCTGACAGGAAAAACCCGAGGACGCGAATCGCTCCCAACTACCCTCGCAAAGGTCTATTCAGCCTTCATTTTGGCACATGGTGTTGATACATTATGACCAGTAGGACGTGACTGACCCCTTTTATGATTGTTAGGAAATTCAAGAAATTCGATTCCTGTAGTAACCAGTCATCACCCGTTCATACAATGAATTGTAGTCATACTGCTGTTTGATAATTGAAATTAAAACGAAAATTATAATTATTATTAATATAAAAATAGTGATTTTAACAACAGTAACTGTTGTAGGCAACGCTATCAATCTGGTTCAAACTTGAAGTCGCTTGATGAAAGCTGTAACTTTTCAACACCTTTTTATGCGAGACTTTTACGACAATAAATAAAGTTAAAACTCTGACTGTAATGATATATTAATTGTCGAATAGAGTGTAAAGAAAAAAATATCAATACCATCTGCCAAAAGGATGACTGAATAAACATTTGGAAGGGCAGTTGGAAGCAATTCGCGTACTCGGGTAAAGAAGTCTGTCAATCATTAATTTTGTTGCTCTGCTTCGTGGTATGGTGCTCTGTGCGCTGCTATACTGAAGACAGTGGATGAAATGCAGTCACACTGTCTTGAATAGCATTTTGGCATGTTATAATGTATCGATGCTGTTATGCAGTATTTCAAAACTAGACCCAATTATATTTGCTGAAACGATGGTATACGCAGCAGTTAGCAGAAGTTTTGCAGAGAAATCTGCGTCAATGTACGTCAGCCAAAATTCCTGGAATGACTGTTTGAGTTATTGGTTTGTTTTTGTTGATTGCGAATACCTGGACATACTAGGGAGAGATGCCTTCCAAGATAACATGGTTTGCCTGTTCGCAGTCTTACAGCAATAATGGATACACAGAAGAATGCAATTATAGATCTATGTCTTCAACTTTGGACCACACCAATCGGGGCAACAGTAGTAATTGCTGTATTGTAGAAATAGCTAATAGTAGCAGTATAGTAGAAGAAACATTAGTAGTTGTTGTAGTAGTTGTACTAATAGTAGTAGCTTCAGTAGTGACCGTAGTTTATAGTAGTAGCAGTAGCAGTAAAAGTAATTGTAGCAGCAGTAGTAGTAATTGCAGTGGCAGTTGAGGTAGCAGTAGTAGTAATGTAGTACATGTAGTAGCAGTAGTAGTAGTTGCAGTAATGGTAGTGGTAAATGTTGATAAGAATGATAACACCAATAATGTTAATAAAAGTACAATAATGTTAGTAAGTATAATAATGTTCATCATTGTGAGCTACTTTTGTATAGTGTATGTGTTCAGCTAAGGGGTGAGCGTACGAATAGACCAGCTCAAGGTCAGCTAATTGTTAAGCGTACGGACAGACAGACTTGCAGGTGGCAGACTGGCGGGAAAGTTGGCGCGGCTCGGCCGACCGTCGCCGGAGAGCGCGAGAGAGAGAAACAGAGAGACAGACAGACAGACAGACGGAGAGAGGCAGAGAGAAGGACAGAGCGGCAGGGGGAAGAGTGTACGCCCAGACAGTGAGATAAGTTGTTGAAGGAGTGCTAGTAGTGTAAGACGTTTTAGAGAACAGTGGAGTGTGTGTTGAAAACTTTAGAGAGCAGTAAGATATTAAGGTTGCGTTGCTGTCACAGAATTGAATCGCTTGTCGTCGTTGATGCATTGTTGTGTTATTTGCGAATATTAAAACGAAGAAGAAAATACAAGAAACAGATCTTGGTTGTAAGTGAACAAGTTAAGAACTTTAGAAACTTATACACTAGCCTTAGATACCGTCATACAGGGAATAGGTTAGGGCTAGGCTGCGCTACAGAACAGTAAGAAGAGACTGGAGAAATCGTCAGTGATTGTGGAACCTGACTTTTGGTGGCAGCGGTGGGATATCGAGTTCAGGCAACGGACGGTGGGATATCGAGTTCAGGCAACGGACGGTGGGATATCGAGTTCAGGAAACGGACGGCGGGATATCGAGTTCAGGCAACGGACGGTGGAATACGAAGTCAAGCAACGGACGTCGGGATATTGTATCCAGGTTTACGAACGGTGAATTGCGAAGTCAAGCAACGAACGTTGGGATAGTCGTATCCAAGCTACGGACAGTGGATTTTGAAGCCTTACGAGACGCCGACCACACGGGAGAAGGACAGTGAGCATCTGAGCAATCGGAGAAGCAGTCCGAGCATCCGAACAACTGGTGAGAAGATACAACGGGCATACGAACGACATTACGACAACGCAACGCCAGAGAGGTATACAAAACTCGCTCCTTGAATAAACAAGTAATAGAAATTACAGTCAACCAATCACAGAAAGCATAGCCACTCCCTCGATTTCTTCACGCAAATCACTGAAGTAAGGAAGTAAGATGGAGAAACTTACAGAACAAAAGCAAGCTAATATAAAGAAGATGTCTTCTGATCGAATAATAAAATTATTAATCGAAGCTGATCTAGACGTGGAAGAAGTCGAAGAGATGTCAAGGGAAAATTTGATGAGAGCTCTAGCAGAGGTGTGGCTAAAAAAGGAAGCTGAAGAGAAAGGTGCAGTAGGTGGTGCTGAGGAGAAACCACAGGCTATGTCTATGGAGGCGTTGATGCAATTTATGATGATGAGGGAGGAGCAACGGAGACAAGAAGAGGAGAAACGTAGACAAGAGGAGAAAGAGAAAGAGGAGCAACGGAAACAAGAAGAGAAAGAGAAAGAGGAGAAACGTAGACAAGAGGAGAAAGAGAAAGAAGAGCAACGGAGACAAGAAGAGAAGCAGAAAGAGGAGCAACGTAGACAGGAAGAGAAAGAACGGAAACAAGAAGAGAAAGAGAAAGAGGATCAACGTAGACAGGAAGAGAAAGAACGAGTAGAACGATCAGAAAAGATTCGACAGGAGAAAGAGGAGCAAAGGAGGCAAGAAGAGAAAGAACGGAGACAAGAGGAGAAAGAAAGAGCAGAAAAGATCAGACAAGACGAGAAAAAACAAACAGAACGAGCAGAAAGGATGAGACAAGAAGAGATAGAAATGCAGAAGCAGCAGTTTCAGCTTCAGTTAGAACAAATGAAAAAAGATCGTGACGAAGCAGAACGAAGAAGGATGGAACTAATGATAGAATACGAGAGAGCAAGGAAAAGCGATGAAGAAATACGAAAACAGCAGATTGAAGAGCAAAAGACTCGTGAGGAAGACAAAGAAGCCATGCGTTTGGCAGAATTAGAAAGAGCCGAAGAGATTCGACAGGAAGAATTGAAAATGGAGAAAGAAAGTTTGGAAAGAGCGGAAAGAGAAAGGGAAGAACAAGTACAAATAGAACAAAAGAAACTCGCTCTTAAGGAAGCACAGCTCCGAGAAATGGCTATTGAAAAGGAGGAACGCAGAAGGCAGTTAGAATTGTTGCAGCAGAAGATAGAACAAGAAGAACTGCGCAGGGAAGAAGATCAAAATAGACTGAAGAAAAGAGACGAAGACGATAGAAGGAGCCGTGAGGAGTCAGAACAAAATAGGATCCGAGAAAGTGAGACAATGGTGTCTAAGATTAAGAAGATAGGTGATGCAATGAAACACGTGTTACCTAAGATGCCATATGATATGATGGAGGTGCCATTATATTTTGAGACAGTTGAGAATGCATTCAACAGTTTTACGGTGGAAAAGCAGTTTTGGGTCAAATTGCTGTTGCCACTAATGACGCCAAGAGCGAGAACGGTGTTGAACCGATTGTCTTTTGATGATCTAGACGATTACGACATAGTGAAAGAACATTTACTGAAAGAATTCAAATTGACAGCGAGAGAATATCGATCATGATTTGTAGATGCGAAGAAAACGGCAGAAGAGACATACACTATGTTTACAGCAAGATTGAAGAATCTGTTGAACTATTATGTCAGAAGTAGACGAGTGGGCAAAGACTATGAGAAGTTATTTGATCTGTTGGTGGCGGATAAGTTGAAAGAATGTCTACCACCGGGTCCACTACAGTTCGTACTAGCAAAAGAGGGTACTGAATGCTTCGAAGCTAGTAATGTTGCAGAACTCGCAGACATACACGTGAACAATCGAATTGGTCTAATGTTTCAAGACAAACCGAAATATGAAGCATGGGGTAATAGTTCGAAGCAACCCAGGTGGAATAGTAATAACAAAGAAACAGGAAACCAAGCCAGAAGTAATGAAGCAAGGAATGATGGTGCTCCTGGAAGACAGTTTGGTCAAGATAGAAGAGAAGCAACGGGTGACAGACAAATATACAGTCGAATTCCAGTGATGGGACGCCAAAGAGAAAACAATGCAGCGTACAATTACAGGCGGGAGAGCACTGAACAGAGAGGGATTGGTAAGAAACGTTGCCATAATTGTCAGTCAGACAAACATCTGATAAAGGATTGTCGAGTACCACCAAGAATGACAAATTTGAGAAATAGATTTACTCGAAGTGCAGAAAATCTCAGAGTAAATCAGATCCAAGTAATGAATGCACCGAATCAGCCGGAAGAACAAGACAACCGCGAAACGGAAGTGAAGTCAGTAATGAAGTGCACGCCTCAATTTGCTATACAGAGAGAAATAGTAAATTCTGCTCCCATCAAAGATACTGGTCGAGAAACTGAAAGCAAAGATGAGTGTCAACGTACAAAGAAGTCATTACTACAGCATGTCAATGTAGAGATACGTGGAAATGATGACAGTTGTCAGCCTGTGCAAGTCAAAGCGCTGATTGACTCTGGTACTGAGATTCCAGTAATCAATGAGGAATTGTTGAAAGGAGCGACAGTGGAAGAAATTGGTAGAGTCCATTTGCAATGTGTGGCTGGAGAACCCATTCCAGCTAAGTTGGTGAAAATCGAAGTGCGGATGAGTTGTCATAACGAAGGAGGAGATCTGAAAGACAAGGGAGTAAATATCGCACCATATTTAACCTTGGTGTGTGCCAGCATTCCGGCAGTCTTGTGCAAAGATAACAAAGAAAAGTTCTTGCTGCATCCAGAGATAATCGCAGAACTGAAAGAGGTTCCACCAGTGAGTGTATTGCAAGGAGAATTGCAAGCGAATGTGACTACAAGAGCACAGAGTCGGAGAACAGAAGTGGAAGAAGGAGAAGAGGAAAAGTCAAATGAGAGTTTACTAGATGAGGACACAGAAAGCGAAGATGAACAAAGCGTTCAAGAAGAAGAAGAAGGAGTAACATCTGGGAGCAATGAAATTGAAGAAGAGATGGTTGCATGTGAGCGTGATGATTTTGATGATTTTGGGAGTGATGGTGAAATGGACACGAGTATGAGAGATTTGTTTGCCGAGAACACAAGTGATGAAAGACAATTGGCAGACGCGAAGAAGTTTGAAGAGCAACAGAGAAATGACGAGTCACTGAGGTCGTGGTGGAGGATAGCTGAAGACAAAGGATCAGAGTTTAGTGTGGTGAATGGTTTGATGTATAAGAAGCATCAAATGTTGGATCAGTTGGTGTATCAGTTGGTGTTGCCGAAGGAAAGAAGAATTCAGGTGATGGAATTGGCGCACGAGTCAGTATTTGGCGGACACTTGGGAGAAGAGAAGACAAGGGAACGTATCAAGTTGTCCTTTGTGTGGCCAAGGATGCGTAGAGATGTGGTGAAATTCTGCAAGTCTTGTGAGAAGTGTCAGTTGAAAGCACGAAGTTTGGTGATGGATCGAGTACCGATTACGCCAATACCAAGAGAGGATGTGCCGTTCAGAAGAATGACAATGGACGTCGTAGGACCAATCGAACCGACGTCAGCAGCAGGGCATAAGTATTGCTTGTGCATCGTGGACTCATGTACAAGATGGCCAACTATCTTTTTAATGAAGTCATTGACCGCTAAGGCTGTATGCGAAGCTCTGATGAAGCTGTTCATGGATGTGGGAGTTCCGTCAGTGATAACGAGTGATAGAGGAACGAATTTTACAGCTAGTCTAACGAGAGAATTTCTGAAATTGATGGGATGTTGTCCTCGATTCGATTCGCCAGGACATCCAGAAGCTGACAGATACCCAGAGGAGATGGGCGACGATTGAGAAGGAAGCCTATGCAATCATATGGGCTTTAAACAAGTTGAAAGAAATTCTTATTGGTTCTAAAATCAATGTGTTTACAGACCATAATCCTTTAGTTTATTTGACTGAATCAATGTCGAAATCTGCTAAATTAGTCAGATGGTCTTTATCATTGCAAAATTTTGACATTCTATTGAATTATAAGAAAGGTAAATTGAATGTAGTAGCCGATTGTCTGTCTAGATTGTAGTGTAAGATATTTTATGATGTATTATGTTATGGACTATTTGCATTGTTTAGTTAAGATACGTTCGCTAATTTTTATAGATAATTAGCTCTCTTTAAAAGAAAGGAGGGAGGTAATGTGAGCTACTTTTGTATAGTGTATGTGTTCAGCTAAGGGGTGAGCGTACGAATAGACCAGCTCAAGGTCAGCTAATTGTTAAGCGTACGGACAGACAGACTTGCAGGTGGCAGACTGGCGGGAAAGTTGGCGCGGCTCGGCCGACCGTCGCCGGAGAGCGCGAGAGAGAGAAACAGAGAGACAGACAGACAGACAGACGGAGAGAGGCAGAGAGAAGGACAGAGCGGCAGGGGGAAGAGTGTACGCCCAGACAGTGAGATAAGTTGTTGAAGGAGTGCTAGTAGTGTAAGACGTTTTAGAGAACAGTGGAGTGTGTGTTGAAAACTTTAGAGAGCAGTAAGATATTAAGGTTGCGTTGCTGTCACAGAATTGAATCGCTTGTCGTCGTTGATGCATTGTTGTGTTATTTGCGAATATTAAAACGAAGAAGAAAATACAAGAAACAGATCTTGGTTGTAAGTGAACAAGTTAAGAACTTTAGAAACTTATACACTAGCCTTAGATACCGTCATACAGGGAATAGGTTAGGGCTAGGCTGCGCTACAGAACAGTAAGAAGAGACTGGAGAAATCGTCAGTGATTGTGGAACCTGACAATCATCATCATTATCAACTTCATCATCATATTCTATAGGTTCTATAATAGTATAAGGCTAGCCGTAGGGAATACACTTCTTTTTCCAAAGCTTGAACTGTGTTTATGGCTATATTGAGTCCATTTCAAACAACCTATGCCCAGTGCGTATACAACAGAGATAAACAATTCCAAACATTTTGCGATTGTCTACCTGCTTTGCTGCTGGATATGCTTACATGTAACTGCTCGTCTTCGTGTGTTGTGATGGATGGAATGCTTTTGAGCAGTGGATATAGCAAGCAAGTTGTCGAGTTTCAGCTTGAAAGAAATTGACGTTCGCCACACACGAGGTGTATTTGGAGGATCGGGCAATCTCTCTGGCTCATAACTTACTTGTTCTTCTATCTCTCACGCGTTCTCCGTCTCTCTCTGTCTCTCTCTTTCTGTCTTTATGTCGGTCTCTATTGTATCTCTCCTTGACTGTCTCTGTGCTTCTCTTCATCTCTCATTTCTCTGCCACTCTCTCTTGTGAGGCGGCATTTGCAGTTTAACGTCACTGTGTGGTAACAAAGACCATTAGCGACGCCCTCCTCCTTTCTCCAGGCTTGGGACTGGCACTGGCAGAGTGCAACCAGTGGCGGAGTTCTCTCTCTTGGACGATCCTCCTTACAGCACAAGCGCCCGCCCGCTCACGAATGCCTACACACTTACGCACACAGTGGCGGCGCCAGGGGGGGCTGGAGGGGGCTAAGCCCCCCCTGAATGCGGCTCAGCCCCCCCAAAGCAAAATGCGGAAAATGTCTATAACGGCTAATTTCGTAATAAGAAAACTAGACAATCATCAACGGCATCGAAATCTATTAATTTGACTTCCTTTCTTGGCCTCAGTCTATGAAAACGGGTGACAAGTTTGCACCCTTACCTTTTGACCATACAACCGGACAGGGTTGTCGAAATTGTCGAAGAAACATCAGGGTTCTTAGACACCTCGTTTCAGATTGAAACCGTTTTATAAGTATTAGACGTATAGAAATATCTAAATTGCTTAGTCCTTCAAAAAGTGGTGCAAAGCTGTATTTTCTCTTGATTTTTCGCATATTTCACAAAATTAATCATCGTCACAAAAGAATGTTTAGGATTTTCTTCCTCCTGCAATCAACTATATAATCATAGCGTAGATGCTTGCGCCAGTGGCGGTGTCAGAGGGCTAGGGGTTAGAGCCTCTAAATGAGGCTCAGCCCCCGCCCCAAAGCAAAAAGCAGAAAATATCCATAACGGCTTGTTTCGTAATAAGAAGGCTAGACAATGGTCAATGGCATCGAAATCAACAATATAATTTATTATATATAATATACATATTCTATATAAATATATATATATTAAGTTTTATAGGTCATTTCATTCATTGTATTGCAAATTCTACACATTTAGTGAACCAGTTTTGTTGCATTTAGTAGCTGCCTACTGTAAACCGTTTCTTCTTTATTGATTGGAAGCTGTCAGCCCTACCACAAGTGAGCTGGACTCTTTAAAGTGCACTTACAACTCTGCAATATGTGAAAATTTTAAAATCTTCCATAGTGGTATTGCATCTGTACTGCACTTCATGCATGAAAATAATATTACAGACTGCTGGTTATCCAGAAGATTGCGTTTAATCCAGAAATGCCTTTGACACAACAATGTAGTTGTCAGATTTGCATCATGTTTCTCTTACACACCACAAATGTGTGCGCTTTTGTAATTTTCGGTATAATAATTATTATATTCTTGTTGTTTATACCACCACTGTCTGGGAATGTTGGCCTACGTTTGATATAATGGTCAACTAAGAAGTCCTAGTGCTGTTAGCATATATATGTAAAACATTTGTGTGCAGATATTTATAATAATTATAATTATAAAATAATTGTGTGCATATATCTAAGCATGCATATTTTTGTATTAAATTAAGGAAACTTTAACTGTTTTCTGTCAATAGTAATATGCAGGCAGATAATTATAATAGTGTCCTGTGAATGCTGTTGGACACCTTTATTGTGATTTATTTTTATTTGTGATTATTTAAATTGAATGTTTAGGGTAACGGCCTCTGTTGTCATAGACCCTGGTCAAATCGGATCCACCCAATTTTGTGATACCTTTTTTATTGTAAAATTTCTGAGTATTAATACTATGTTGGACACCTTTATTGTGATAACTTGAAACTCGAGTCCGTGTCCATTGCCGACTTTTTATACGATAATACTGAATTGCACACCATTGTATTGTGGATTTTCTGAATATTAATACGCTGTTGGACACCTTAATTGTGATTTATTTTTATTTGTGATTATCTTAATTGAATGTCCAGGGTAGCGGCCTCTGTTGTCATAGACCCTAGTCAAATCGGATCCATCCATTATTGTGATTACTTCTTTAGTGTAAAATTTCTGAGTATTAATACTGTGTTGGACGCCTTTTATTGTGATAACTTGGATCTCGAGTCTGTGTCCATTGTTGACTTTTTATACGATAGTACTGAATTGCACACCATTGTATTGTGGATTTTCTGAATATTAATGCTGTGTTGGACACCTTTTATTGTGACAACTTGGATCTCGAGTCTGTGTCCATGGTCGACTTTTTACACAATAATACTGAATTGCACACCATTTTATTGTAAAATTTCTGGATATTAATACTGTGTTGGACACCTCTTATTGTGACAACTTGGATCCCGAGACAGTGTCCATGGTTGACTTTTTATACGATAATACTGAATTGCACACAATTGTTTTGGGAAATTTATGAATATTAATGCTGTGTTGGACACCTCTTATTGTGATAACTTGGAACTCTAGTCAACGGTGTTTTTGAGTGCTTGCATATCGGTATATCAAAGACAATAGGGACTTTACATTACCTCACTGTCTGCACCACATAGCTACTCGGGCTGCTATGTGCACACGCACTGTATATAATGCATTGCCTTTCGGCTCAGGTGACTGAAATTTGGGGTATGGTACAGTGCTGGCACGGCATAGACTTGACGCGGACGCGTTTGAGGACCTCCCTTTCTCCTTTGCTACCTTAGTTGGACACCTTTGTTTATGAAATTTCGGAACTTAATCTAGGTTTGCGGCCGGATACTCTAAAAATCAAAAAACCTCAACAATTGCTGACTTCGTTTAAATAACCCACTCTATCTCCAACTACATCTTGCAATGGAATATTTATGTGGAGCGCGTTTGTGCCAGTGCACAATTTCTTGTAAAGCCCTTCGCACGATTGCAATATGGCCGCCCTGGTAAGAAAATGTTCTAGTTGCGTCTCTTAGAGGGAGGAAGGTTTGGGGCTTCAGCCCCCCCAAACCTGAAATCCTGGCGCCGCCACTGTACGCACACACAAGCACACTCATGCACGCGCGCGCACACATACAAGCACACGCACACACGCACACATGCAGGCACGCACGTACGGACGCACGCGCACGCACAAGTAAGCATGCACACATATGCTTAAAACCCGTCGCATGTCGTTTTTCTGACATTTTTATTATTCAGCCTAATGCCGTAATGGATCTGCTTCAAAATACCTTTTGCCGAAATAAAACATCTTTTTCTCACTGAAGTTAGACTCATATTTTGATTATTAGTTTAGAATGAGATTTATAGCGAATAAAAAGTTTCCGAATATTCATGTCATCAAAGTACTCAAAAAGCAATCAACGATTATTCTACAATTTTGCAATGAAGGAATATTATACACGTAGGCTATAATTCTGAATCAATTTCTAGAGCCCTGGCGTCCAGTAGAGGCGCCTGAGGGGGTATGGAGCTAATCTCCTCCTAAAAATGCCATCCGTTTTTTACATGTAAAAATGAAATATTTCCATTATTGGCCCCATAAAAACCGAAATATAACTATGCATGAGATTTCGACCAAATGACTAAAAAAAGGTCGTCAGAAATTTTGGCGAATGAAAATAGAAAAATATCCTCCGCGATGATACAGCCCCCAAAACTGAAATCATGGCCCCGCCACTGCTGGCGTCATAATTATAATTTATAATACTAGAATTCGTTGCTATTATTTTTCAACGCCAACTTGCGACTACAACTAACTGTACAGCAATTGTAGACGTCTTCTTTATATTCAGCCTGTTTATCTGATTTCGAGGTGTCATGCCAGAACAACGGTTGAACTGTTGTAAATAATAATCGACATCTATTTAAATGTGAATGGCAAGGGAGTTTGGAGCGGACAACGCATTTTGACACCATTTATTGTCAATTGTAATCCGTTACATTAACTTAATTTGAAAACATTTTGCTACTTACCATTATGCATAATCTCTATTCAACTCATGCATGTGTAAGTTTGGAATTATTAAATAATTTAGTTTAACTATAATATAGTTGTTTCTTGTAATATTATTATAAGAAACAAAAAGGCTTATTGCAAATTAGGCAGAGTGCTTGTGATGCAGTGAGACCAATGCAGCTGGTGGGACAAAGAACAATAACTTTAGCTTTTCTGCAAATCTGGATAAACTATTCATCATGATCATTCATCTTTCGATATTTTGGCTGCAGTGTGGGGTGGATTGGGTGATCATGGCGGTCGCGGCCCTCGATCTGGGGTGAAAGACTTGAGGTGAACAGATGCGAAACTGTGACAGTGGTCATCGTTGACCAGGAAATTTGTTTGTTCTCCCTTATCCTGTACCAGGATCAGGACAGGAGCGGGTGGTTCTGGTGGTCCTATGTCTAGGGTGAAAAGCTTTGAGGTGTTATTTTATTGTTATTTTTATTTAGGTGCGATACTGTGATTGAAACCTACGCTGACCGGGAGATTTTCGGCTTTTTTCCCTCACACCCGGGCTACCACTGTGACGAGTGTAAGGCAAAGAAAGGCAGGGAGGGCGGGGTGGGGTCGGGTGTTTCTGGGTCGCTTGCCCTCTGTCTAGGTGCAAACGTTCAGGTGAATAGTTGCATGAGTGTTACCAAGGAAATGGTGAATGCTTTTGCTACCAAAATCTTGGTTTTCCCCCTACAGAGTCAGGAGGATTTGCAAACCCCACCACTGGGAGGCGCTGGCGACCCTCCGTTTGGATGGAAGCTTACTTAATAATAGCTGCGAATCTGTGTGCCTGTAGCATTGACAAACATACGTTCGTAATACACATACATACATTCTCATTTATAGATATAAATATGAAACACGTGATATTGCGAAGCGAGACAACAATTGTTGATTTTTACAATATTTTTTGACAAGTTGCTTCATTTACACACCTTTAAAACGATTTATTTTACTATCTATAGGTATTAATTTGCGAAATTACTGTGTCCTCCTGTTTACGAAAGATTCGTTTAAAACCAGATATTACAATGTTCACTCTGGAACGCATAAGGAAATATGCAATAGCTATGTTCGGTCGAAATGAACAGAAATGAGATTAAATCTCCTTAAAAATATTCAAAACGACAGCATAATTTTTATAAAAATATTTAGCAGAGACCTTGGTTTGTTTAGATTGTGATCTTTTTGCTTCAATCAAATTGCTTAAAAATATGAATCGTGATGTGTATTCTCGTCTATGTTGCAATGTGGGTGGTCAAGTAGGTAGGTTCTCTCGTCACTCCACCTTGTAGGTGGCTACAGGACCCGCTGCAGCCCATTGCCCAAGCCTTTGACGCCAACGTTAGTCAACTGTTCAGGGTTCCTGCTGAGACTGTCAACCTCGCGTGGCGCCCAATAAGGTGGTACTTCAGCATGATAGCTCTCATCACTAGCCAATGGCATAACCTCTGAAGGCGTTTCCCTACTGAGTTGTTGTCGATATCCTCAACAGCGTTGTGTTGTGGATCGGACTTTGAGGGAGAAACGAAATTTATTAGATACCTTATTTTAATTTGATAAATTACCTTTATGAAGCGTCTTACTCAAATTTGTGCATCTTCTTTGACATTAAGAAGTGAATGCAACGATTGTGAAGGAAAGACACAACAAGTTTTACAGCACCTTATGCATCAGAAACATTCAACATCAACGATAATCAGTGTCTATGTACTGTACGCACGTGTGTGTGTGTGTTCTTGTGTAATGTCTGCTTAGCAACTGCATTAACACACATACTTACTTACTAATTACTTTCACTGCAACCACATATAATATATACTAGAGTAGTCACAAAAACGGAGTTGTTTATCTAAATTTAGGGTATGGATTGTATAAGCAGCAGCGACTAAATTATCAATTTTTGAACCATCTCTATTCAATGTGCGCATAAGTATTGTGTGATGCTAACAGTACTGTTTTAAAATCACTTTTCTCATTATTTTAAAGGTATATAATAACATGACCTCAAGTTTTTTTGGCCGTTGAAGTCATCCATACTTATCCTGAATTTTACTTTGCAAAGTGCATTTAGTTGTCTTGTCGATCGAGGTAACCGAATGTCGTCTTAAACCACTGAAATTATACTAGTATTTAATTGGAACTGAGTGTGAAATGGAGGTAAGCGATGTTAAATACCTCTATGTTAACGTAGTGTAATATGACAGTCACTGAACACTGACATTTGAATTTGGACACCTCTGAAACTCACTAAACGTTCAATATAATTTTATATAGAATTGCCATGAATCAGGTTAAACTAATTCGCAGTATGCCAAACAAATTTTTCGTTGCTGTTGTCATAAGTCCTCGTAAAATCCGGATCCATTCTTCATGAATCAGGTTCCTGTTGTTTATGTTGTCCTTAGCCTGCAAGGATACACAAATAGAAATGATGTTTCCTATCGGCGAAAACTTCATCTGACAGCGAAATAAATAAATGAATGTTCAATTTTAGTATTCAAACTGTCACTTGTAATTTCGCTCAGATATATATATATATATATATATATATATATATTGCAATAAACACAAATAAAACACAAAAGAAAGAGGCGATATCTGCGCTGCGTAACATGCTATTTTTTATTGAGACATTAACATAATTAAGGCGGTATTTATTGGAAGTGGCGTAGCCAGGAATTTGTGATGGGGGGGGGGGGCGGGTGTTATGGCTGGATACCCTGGTTTTTTTCTTATTTAAATGGATAAACAACCTTAAAAAAACTTTTTCCGGAGGCAATGGGGGGGATTTAACCCCCGAAACCCCTTGCCTACGCCACTGTTTATTGGATGCATATATGTATGAATGAATGAACGAATGAATGAACTCATTGACAAATTTAGGACTGAACGAACAAATAAAATAATTGATTAAAGATGAAATTAATCGGTTATTCAGTCCGTAAACAAATCGGTCAGTCAAACAGTAAATCAATTTAATCAATCAATCAGCTAACTGGGGAAAAACACAATCACGGGGACAGGGACTGGGAGATGAATACGAAGCCCAGCATACATACATACAAACATACATACATACATACGAGCATGCATTAGATTAATTGCTGCATAAACGATGAGAAAGTCGATTCACGTCGCTCTTCCACTGTCTCCATTCTGGGATTGGCAATGTCAATGCTGGGTCTAACGCTGACGCATAGGAAGTTTTGATTAAACTGTAAGACGCTTGGGTTTATACATAGCATAACAAACTTCCTTATTAAAGGTGTGTACGATCATGTGTTCTAACTTTTATTACGTGTATCGTTTCAAATTGCATTTAACGTTTAATAAACATTCTGTGAAATCAAATCTTGCTGACGTTCACAGAAGAATAATGTGGATTACAATAATAAATTTTGGCCGATTAAAAATGCTGATTGAGGAGACATCGCTAAACACTGAACGAAACGACTTGAATTTTGCATTTCAAGGGACTTGACTAAAGCCTAAGTTGTTCATATCAAACATTATTTTTAAAATCTGCTCGAATGATAATTTAGTAATTTACAATTGCCTCGTTAATTAAATCTATGCAGCTATGCAGGCATTGCAATTATTTAATTATGCAATTATTTAATTATTTAATTACCGTCGATGCAGAGTTTAACGACGTCCTACGCATACTTTACTTTTGATATGTTGAGGCTTTTGCATTTTAGTTTGCATTTTCTTTTATCCCTCTTCTACAATAGCACGTCTTGTCTGCTGTTGTTTAACATCACTGCGTCATTATGAGTTCGTTAACGTAGTCGTCATGTTTTGAGCTCGACAATCAACGAGACAATTGAATTACGACGATAAAATTATTTATACGAATAATTATAGTTGAAATACTTTAACGAGTAAGGTTGTCAACGGACGTTTCTCTGTATATTTTACGCTCATTGCGGCAACACTGTGGTACTCATACTGTGAAACTTGTTTCAGCGTTCAACGACAAATCTTTCTGTGATATCCCAGCTGTCTTACTTAACATCAATTTTAGCTAATAACAACGGAACAGCATAGCAAAAAAGAAGTGCCTGAACGCCCCTCACCTTTTCAGTGTGGGCTGGCCAAATAAGTGGCACGACGGCATAACAATTTGAAAATAAGTGCCTGGACGCCGTCCATGATCGTCGTGCCACACTTTAAACCCTACCCGCAAGAACTGCAAACACAGAACGTGTGGCCTAAAGTTGTCCTGAGTTTCCGGCCAATTTTTCTGAATACATCAACAATCCAACGGTTTAAATATCTAGAATATAGTTACTCTGCAGCAACTAGACCACTTCCCAGAGTATTGACCTGACCTATATGCGTGTTAGTGATGTCGTTAGGTCCTAACAAGGAAATGAGTTACCTGACCTATATCGCTTTGATAATATGCCAAAACGGCTGATTAATGTGCAGAGCTAATCTTCTGCGTCACCAATGCTCACCATGTTATAAATTAGGCCTACACTGGCTATTCGTGAACTTACAACGTGAGATCTTGAGTGTGGAGTTTCAAATAAAACTAGTGGGACAAAAAGTATGCATCTCAACCAGTCTACATTGAATTTCACAGAATATTCATAAGTTGTACATGCAAGTAGCCAACTAACTAAAATAAACCCAGACGTAGAAAAAAAATCGATCTAGTAGAAAAATCCCAGCTGTGGCATGTTTATCGACATCATGCAGATGCAAGATCCATTGGCAATTGAATTCAGGCAAAAGAGATTTGACCTACTGGATAGCGTTAACAAAACCTTTTATACCACAAGGGTTATTAGTTTTAGAGGTAACACAAATGGCGAACACATGAATATGGGCATAGATAATAATATTATTGCTTTTCCCAACAGATAAGAAAATCATGGACAATCGAAAATAATGATCGGTGGCATGCGATTATCAAAGTCGGCCAATATCTAATATAATAAACTTAGACTCTTATTAAAGGTGTCTAATAAACACTTTACCTTGTTTGAAGTTTAAATAATTATTAATATACAAAATTTATCTCATTCCAACGAGGACGAAAACTTCCGACAACAGATGTCGTACGCGGCTCAGTGTCCAAAATTTGACGAATGGACCAGAAAATTAGAATTTTTTTTAGCACCGACAATTATGTACCACGATTTATGTAAAACAATCGTCGCAAAATCCATCTACTCACTTCTTCCTTTGTCCCTTTATTCTTCTTTATGCGATAATCTTAGAAAGATGGAAGATGTCAAACATTTCTAAAACAATAGGTTAGAGTCTAATGCCTTGGGATGACCCTAAAACAGTGTTGCATGACTGCAGCTACCCTACTGAATGTATTCAGTGATGGTCCACTGGGATTTTCACCGTGGATTTCATTGATCACGTGCATCGCCATAACATGAGCAGAACGTTACTTTCCATCAGATCTATAATTATAGTCAATGGACATTGGCTGCTTAGTCAATATCTTACTTGTGTTAGGCTTACTGGACAGCATTCCAATCTGTTGGAAATAACTGTGTTTGCTTAGCCACAGCTCTGGGAACGCAATCAGAATTGTCCACATAATATGTGAACAATTCTGATTGCGTTCCCAGTAATGAGATTCGTGGACCCCTCCACTTGTGCCCTGTGTTTCAATATTGGAACATGAACGTTCCAATTCTTACATATTATGTAAGAATTGGATCCCCACAGAGATTGAAAGGAGTGACGACATAACTCAGCCATCAAATTTAAAACTGCTCTGGTGTCTAGACCCAAGTGCTTCAATGCTATATTTCGCTTAGATTGCTTGAGTTCCATCAGTGTCTTCGTCGTCCCTATCTTCTTTGCCCTGATGTTCGTGTAATGAAAGGTTGCAAAAATTCTGCACTGTCAAAATAGCCTCCCAGTGATCAAGGACAAAATTTGCTCCCTTTCACTTTCTCAATTATCGAAATTAAAAAACCTAATATTTACATGCAAGGAAATTTGCTGTACCCAGCTGAAAACACTGTGAAAGGCAGGGAAATAAGCATAAAAAGACATTCAGTAATGAGAATCGTGGACCCCTCCACTTGTGCTCTGTGTTTCAATATTGGAACACGAAATTTATTTGCAAAACGTCCAGACTAAAGTTCATGACATGATTGAAACTATCATGAAATAATATGATTGGTATTAAGGGTACAAAAAACCAGAAAGTTCAAAGCTGATAGGTGTTTAAATGATTTTGAAAATTATGCATTCTTTTTGTCGCAATCTGTCGAAATTTTTCTACTTGGAAATTCTCATAAAAACCTTGTGTGACGACTATTTCATTTTCAATTTATTTTTTATTTTTTATTGGAATGTTTTAGAAAAACAGTTTACAATTACAGGAAATGATTTATATTCACTGTATAATGCTGCATTGCAAAACATAATGTTTTTTAAATGTTCCTATAATGGAACACGGCAAAAACTTTATTTTTTCAAAGGCACGCTATAGCAAGTTCATAGACATGTATATTACGTACATGGATTATTATATTCGTTTTAATGGTAACAAAAACTGATAGACACACCGCTATCAGGTACAAGAAGCAGTTGATCAAATACAATATAATACCTATAGAATGTCTTTAGCCTTGACTGTTGCATTTGTCTTAGGATGAGCACAAAATGACAGAAATTACAAAAGAATGTTTCTATGTTTATATAGGGTATAGGTTGCAATAATGAGATTAGACAATTTATTATAATTAATGAACATAGGGTGCCTTTTTATACAGAACCCGAGAAATATAATGCCTGTGATATTAAAGTGGTCCACAAAATTCATCTAACAGATTTCAGTTCTCCACAAGGCTTCTTTTGTTCCTTATCATGATTATAATAATCACAATTTTTTTTAATGAAAACAAATGAAATTTAGAGGTCAACCCATTTGACACGTTTTATGCTATTTGGACAGATGTAGATAAATTGTTCGGTAATGGTTAATTACGACCTGAGCGACATTGAGCGATGTCTGGGGTGATTCAATTTCTCAATTACCGTGCTTCAACACTGGTATTGACCTGAGAGTCACCTTCTTGAATGCCGTTCACCATTTTGGGGATTGCCAAGAGTTTTTCCTGACAATTTCCAGTGACAATAGTAGCTATGCGGTCCATATTTTCCTTTGATCCGTCGATGCTGAACAACATTTTGCCTTCTCAGTGAGGTTATAGCAGACCTGCCAGTGTGCACTCTTTTTCTTCCATTGCACCTAGCTGCTTCTTGTCCTTCGTTTATTCCGAACTTCTAGAAAGTTGTATTTCTGAAATTAATGTCATAACCAATCGCCAGTGTGACATCTCCATCTACAGACCAAGGATCACGGTCTGGAAGGCCAACAATGAAAAAAAATGGAAATTGAGTTGAGAGAACGCTCAGATCGAGCTTAACCAGTTGCTGCCTGGTAACCAGCCAAATGAATTGTTTTCTGGGTGTTGAGGCAGAGTCGGTCTGAGGACATCCAATCTGCGTGCAACCCCATTGCTCGTCTCATGATGCGGGTGGCCTCAATATCTGCGAATGGAGGGCAGTGTCAACATGGCAGTGCATAATCTGAATACAGATGGTGTAGCACATCGTAAGATGCGCGCCAATGTCAGAAGTGAACTTACTATCTCCCAGAATTACACAATTGGACCGCCCAGCTAAACAAGATGCGATCCACTCAAGCGGACGGCCAGTGAGTCCAAAAAGAGATAGAGAGACTTTGGTTAATATTTCATGATCGTCTGCTACGAACGCTGCACTAAAGGCGAAAAAAGTCAGTAAGGTCACTCGCCCATCCCGTCGTGTGATTGCTACATGACAACAAATTGTGAAATAATTTATTGCTATGCTATCGAAATTTTGTCCAGAACAAAATACGAAGAGCTTTACACACGCACACGTACACATGATAATAGAAAACTAGATTACGGAATTAAAACTTTTGAGTTAAGACACCATTTAAACGCATTCAACAAATAGTATATTAATTCAAAATGCAAGTCGTCTTAGATAACTCTCTTAGGGTTGTGGATGGATTCAATGCTCAGCGGTATTTTCGTTATCGACGTCAACGACTGTTGATGGCTGATTGTTTCGCATACTGGTAATTATTGATTGCAACTTAAGCGAATAATCAGTTCGTTAGAATGACATTGTGATGGTCGCCTTGCATGGCTGCCGACAATTGAATTCGACCTCTATCATAACTTCTGATCATCCTCTCATTCTATGATTTGTAAATTAACCAGTGTGAAATTAGACGAAGATTATAAGTTTTATTTGTTATATTACCTCTCCTATAAAATAATAACCAATTATTACGTTTTGTTCATATAACTGCGTTAGTTAAGATGTTAGTTTCATCGATACAATTTAAACGGTTCAACGAGATGGACGACCATCATCAGGTTAAGGTGAACGACGAGAGTTAATCGTTCGAATAGAAGCCATAATGACTAGCGCTTCGTTACATTCGCATCGAACGGATAGCATCAAGCCCATAACTTTTAAACGGAGCGACCAGCTGACTGTAGTGTTAGAGCAACGATGGGAGGTTCCGTGCGTGACACACGTTAATGCAACCGCCCATCAGTATAATAATTATAATAATAATCACCACTTTAAAATGCGTTTGTGATCGGACTGACTGCAAATTTAACCTTCTGCGTTCAGGCGTTGATCTGGCATAGGTAGGATTTGTCTGAAAGTAGGAATAATTGGTGAAACCATGATAACGAATACAAACCCGTTAAAGTATGCAATTGGAAGACAATAATGTACTAACCAACATTCTAAACCAATAATTTAGTGATCAAGAGTTATCGTGGCATATGGTGGTAATTTTCTTATTACACACCTTTGTTATCTTTTCACATACGTTATTTATAGTTCCCAGCTGCTAACGATGTGAACTAGGTTACTTGATAGTATCTGATGTTGTGGGTACAAGAAAAATGTGTAATTTGATTCTCAAATACTGTGAAAAAGGAGCAATGCTATGAACGTCGACAAAAATCTCTTCTGACGCCGCAATTATTCGCAAAACTGCTTAAACTATTCAATTAAATTCAATTCAACTTGTTTATTCAGAGCTATAAAAACTATTCAACTCACCAAAATGACAAAATAACAGAGTGTATTAAACTAAAAAGCTAGCAGCCCCAAAATGGAGTGATCCCGCTAAACCTGGACAACCACAAGATAGGAATTTTATATCAGGATTGCGGAGAGTGTAGTTAATTTTTTATATGGACAGAAAAAGAAGCAAGTAGATGAATTAGGAGAGAGAAAAAGAAAGAGAAATGATACAAGTAATAAGCACAGAGTCAAAATAAGAGATCGTGTACATTCTCAAGTCTAAGACAGATGAAAGCTGATCCGAATTACAAATGAATTGTGGCTATGAATATTGTAGACTATATTATGTGTTCACCACAAAAGGTGGTACAAAAATGATTACAATAATTGTTAACAGCCAAATTCCAAAGTATGCATAAATATATTCCAAAGTATACCTAAATAAATTATCAGAAGGAAGATCCAATCAGGAAGGCAACAATATAATTTGTGAGCATAACAGATAATATCTGACAGAAAACTGTTAGCTATAGTTCACTACTATATTATAGTAATGAAACATAGTTAACAGTTTTCTATAACCACTAGGGTGGGTCTCAGTTCTATGGGGATCTTCTAAATTGCACAATGGTACCCTTTTTTCCCTGTTATGCAACATGCGACAATGATTCTAACCAAGTTTTATTGAAATTGCTCTAAGTTTAAAGGTCGCTCAATAAGGTGAGATATACCAGTGCCCCATCTGTACTTGATGTCGTCTTTCTTTTATTTAGAATTACAGGTTGTCATAGATGCAACGCTTCGCTCGTGTCTATCAGTCTTTTGGTAAAAGATGATGTTGATATTACTTAAATACTTTTCAAGTAAGGGAACACGTGGTCTTTGGATCATTGTTTTACTTATACTAAATGAATTGTTTACGTCCCATAATTATCAGACTGAAACAAAGTTTTTTTGGACTCATGTCTTTGGACTGGTACCTCGGTACAGCGGAGTTAGATCTGTGGCAAAGTCATTATTTTTTTAATTAAATTACAAATTTCCATTGTTATTCATTGACAGTCTATGGCACCAAGGCAATTTTCTCATTACAAATTCAGTTTATTAATTCAATAGAATCAAATGTTTCATCTACATATCGAGATATCCCAATGATTGTAGACTTCGATACGAAAAACAGACGTTTCATCACAACATATTTTCTCTCCAAGATACTTGGCGTGTCCAACCTCATGTTTTCTGAATTAGGACTGGCACTTCCCGTGATCATCAGTATCAGTGTCGACTACTGCGTCATTTATAACATGACCTGAAGAATCTGTTATATCGCTACGCTACAAATGGATTCAATAGTAATAAATGACTCCAATAATCTGCAATTCGTTTTGAGATGACTTATGTAATCGACGCGCCCAACAAGCTTATATAATCGGTGATATCAAAGAATTAAAGGTGTGCAAAGTCAGGTAATTAATTCAATGGAATAACATGTTTTTGTCTACATATCCGGACATCCCCGTTATAATAGAATTCGATACGAAACACCTGCCATTACAGTTGCCAATCTAAACATTGACGAAAGATAGAATTTTGTCGAAAAGATGCAAAAATCATAATATAAAGATCGTTTTTAATTAATAGATGTAAATAAACTCAACCATGTAGTAATGAAACAGCGCAGTAGCATTATACTCTGTGTCACAAATATAACCACTGCAGTCATCCGATGCATAAGCAGAACAGTTTATCAAGATATTTTGTCACTGAACTTGATGATTTAAACTTTAGTTTTCTGCTCATGTCAGTTTTTTAAGAGGCGGATTTTGGAATTGTCCACCTGACCTAAGCAACCGTGTTTTTAATTAGGCCTACCTCATTTGGCTTCAGTGCCGGAAATTGGTTTCTTTATCCACGCTGCTTTTTCTGCAAGATTTATATAAGAAAAAGTCCCACATACTCTAAGAATTGGGTGATGTAAAAGGCTTGGCACATGGAGTTGGACAGAAGATCATATTTTGCCCTCAGTGTGTGGAGCGCGTGAATTAAATTTAAGTTAAATTTCTATTTAAATAATGTCTTGTTCGACTGTCAGTGGCGGCGCCAGGATTCCCGTTTTGGGGGGGCTAAAGGGGGTAAATCGTCCAAAATTTTTATTTTTACACGGGGAAAAAAATGGATGGCCTTTTTTAGGGGGGGCTTAGCCCCCTAGCCCCCCCCCTAGCGCCGCCACTGTCGACTGACGCCCTTGAAACGTGTCCGCCATTAATATGCTTCTCAATCTTGATTCGTCATCAATTAGATTCACAGCAAACATGCATTTAACAATGACGCGAAAGGTCTTTCGTGGCAAAACAAGTTGTGAAATAATTGCTTGATTTTGATTTCAAGTATAAATTTACATAGTTCCGCCTGGGATGAGTGTAATACTAGTCCATGATTTTTCTGCGTCTTAATTGACTTGCTTTGTTTTGCATTGTCCCTACCAGTCCTTGACTGGAATCTGCACCATAATAATGCTAATATTTCACCGTCCAGCTTCTATCATCTGCGACGTTTACGTGCAATTAGAGATCTCTCTCTTCATCAATGTTTTCTTCTATAGTCCATGCCTTCATCTGATCCCGCATTGACTACTGTAACTCGCTACTCATTGGCCTACCTAAACTCCGCCTGGCTGCTCTCCAATCGGTACTTACATGTAATGCATCTGCACGTTTGATTGCCTGCCTCCCTCGTGTCTCTCACATTTCGACTTTCATGACTGAACACCTTCACGGGCTTCCTTTGACTGCCCGGATTCAATATAAAATCCTCTTTCTTACCTATAAGATGTTCTTGGGTACAGCTCCTCGCTACCTCTGTGATCTTATTAGGCTCAAGTCTCAACTACCACTGGACGTCCTCTACGCTCTTTAGACCGTCACGACCTTCTTGTACCACGATCTCGGACTACTACAGTCCAGCATCGTGCCTTTGCTTCTGTCGGCCCTTTGCCTTGGAATGGCCTCCCTACTATAATTCGTACTCAGATCTTATCTGGAAGCTCTGCTGTTTCTGCGCGTTTCCTTAAAACTTTTCTTTTTCCAAGGGGATCTTTGCAATGGAAGCGCCTCTGATTAGGCTGTATTGTGAGAGGCGCTTTATAAATCCAAAAATAGTATACTATAGTATAGTAGCCGGTTTCGGTCTGTCAACCGGATTATTGAATAAAGAGAATAATAATATAATTATACGCGGAATTAAATAGCTGTAATAGAATTCCTGACAAAGCCGATCGTGCTCATCGAAGCGTATTTGGAAGTATTTATAAAACTGAGTGATACGTTTTAAGGGTGTCTAATTATTAGAAAGGCCTTATTCTGTGTTTGGGTAGACATGAAGAGTGCAAATTTTATGATGTTTTATCTTGCTTGAAGCTCTGAATAGGCAATTAATATTGTCAATGATGTTAAATATTTTCAGGTGTCCAAATTGAGCTTGGTTTTACGTTTATAACGTGTAGGTCTATTGCACTGCTAATTTTTCAATATAAGCGTCAAATCTTAGAATTAGCCTACATAGCTTCCACCACTGCTGTAAGCCTACTCTAGTATTATCAGCTTCAAGGCTTTACAATTAGTCCATGCAATCTAACTCCAAAGGTTGAATTTCGATACCTTGAATTTATTTTGGATAATCATTTTCTCCTATAGATCTGGTAGTTGCTGATTGTCGGCCTTTCTAATAATTAGACACCCTTAAAACGTATCACTCAGTTTTATAACATAGATGAATGCGTCGCCGTCACCAGAACACCCAGACATCATCACGTCACCCCCATCCTCAAGTCACTTCACTGGTTGAAAATCCCAGAGCGAATCCACTTCAAAGTTCTCTCCTTAACCTACAACTCTTTACAATGCTCCCAGCCCAGATATCTTCGCGAACTGTTCACCATCCAGCCAACCCGTTCTACCCGATCACCCGCCTGCCTTACACTCTCTCGACCGCCGGTCACAAGTCATTTCATGTTTTCCAACCGAGCCATATCCAACTCAGCACCACGCCTTTGGAATGATCTGCCTGCTGAGTTCTGATCCTTTTAATTCCCTCCAACATCATTACTAATCTCACACACCACAACCTTCCTCAGGCTCCTCTATCCATCACACCTCGGGCTTTTCATTCGAATCTGAAGTCACACCTTTCCACGAACTCTTACCCTGTCTCATCTGATCCTCCACCCTCCAATTCCCGGCTCAGACGACACCCGCCTTAATAGCTGTTCCGCCCCTCTGATCCTATGGCAACTCGATCCGGACCACCATGGACTACTTTCACGGACTTGACGCAGCGCTTGTGAATAAGCTGGTGTGCTGTGCTTGACTTTCGAGAAGCGCTTTATAAATTTCGAGTTTACGATTACGATTACGATTTTGATGTCCAGCCTTTGGACTGGCAATGCCAAAGCACAAGCATTGGCGGTTGGAATTATTTAGAATCTTTTAGATTATGTCTTAGTGTTTTACGACGTTTTTCGACCGCAAGTTCCACTGAAAATGACGCCATCTATTTTTCCATTATTTTGAGCAGTTTCGTTGGTCCATCATTTTTAGGAGTATTTATAACTTCATCTCAATTCATTCTAACGGTGTTTAATTTTATGTTTTCAGATGCGTTGCTCTCTGCATCATTAATATCTAGAGTTAAACGACAGCTTGAGCCAATGGTATGAATTCAATTATTGCCGTTCTACAGAAGTTAGAATCTAACTGATAGATTGATAGAATTATAACAGATTATGGCGGCTGCCTGATCCGTTGACAGTAACTGTTGTCACAACTATGGAAGATAGCAATTTTATGTTATTATTATTCAACAGTTTAAGGTTGCTGACGTCTTTAAAGTTTTCAATGTATTTCAGCTCACTTTTGTTTAACTGTTCAGCAGTTTCTGTTTGTATTTTTCTTTTTCTCTCTTTTATCTTTTTTCTTTTCTTTTCTTCCGAAATTTGTATGACCGTCTTTCATGACGGAAAGGTTCACAAAATGGCTGTTATCGATTATCTTTTATACATGCATCATTATTTTGATTACATCACAACTGTATATCGTGAACAAGGTTACTATAAATAGGATTCAATGAATTGATGTCATGTCATGTCATGTCATGTCGCCATCGTCGCATCGCGACGGTTGGCTACATGAATGGACCTTTAATGCCCAGAGTCTTCTGTCCCTTGTCGCGCTCATTAAGTCAGAGCCTACAAGTCCTGTCCAGTTCAGAACGTTGTCGATCCAAGATATCCTCGGCCTTCCTCGTCCTCGGTTCCCCTCCACAAAACCCGTCATGATGCTGCTTTCGATGCTATCGTTTTGCTGTCTCATACTATGACCAAAATATCGAAGTTTTCGAATTTTGGTGTGGGCCAATAGTCCTCTTCTGGCTCCCGCTGACATATACACCTGTTCGTTGGTCATCATTTTTGTCCATGGAATTCTCATCAGCTTTCTGATACACTTGTTCTCAAATGCTTGAATTCGCTTTTCTTCATCCTTCTTCAGAGTCCATGCTTCGCATCCATATGTCGCTACTGGCCACACCAAAGCCTTCATCAACCGCAATTTGGTGTCGATGCTGATTGATTTGTTCTTCCAAATCTTCGTCAATTTGGTCATGACAGTCATCCCCATGGCTAGCCTTGATTTAACTTCGTTCACACAATTCCCATCTTTTGCTATCCTGCTGCCTAAATATACAAAGTAACATCAAAATTGGAGAAGAAATTATCGAAAATGTAAAGGAATTCGTATACTTAGGGAGCCTCTTGACTTCAGATAACGACTGCACGAAGGAAATTAAAAGAAGAATCAGCAAAGCAAAAGGGATATTAGCAGGATTTAACAACATATGGAGGAGCAAATCAATGCCGCATACAACAAAGAAAAAGATATTAGAAACATGTGTATTCAGCACAGCGTTATATGCATGCGAAACCTGGACACTAAAAAAGGAAGACAAAAGGAGGATACTAGCGTTCGAAATGTATTGTTACAGAAGAATACTACAAATAAAGTGGACACAGAAAATAACTAACGTAGAAGTGCGAAGAAGACTTAACAACAAATCAGATATGATAGAAACAATAATCAAAAGGAAATTACAACTATTCGGACACATCTGTAGAATGGGTGATGGTAGAAAGATAAAGCAGGTAATGATAGGAATCATGGAGGGAGCAGGGAGGAAGGGAAGACCATGCAGGGAATGGCTGCAGGACATAGAAGAGTGGTGTGGAATAAACATACAAGAGTTAACACATCGAGCAAAGGATCGGGAATTATGGAGAAGAGTAGTCAAGTGCGCAGTGGACACCTACGGGCTATCAGCCCATGGATCTTGAAGAAGAAGAAGAAGAAGAAGAAGAAATATACAAAGGAATTCACTTGTTCTAGTTTTCCCGTGCCCACCAACGTTTCGAGCACCTCCTCAGTATTCGTCATAACTTTCGTCTTTGTTACGTTGATCGACATGCCATATTCTTCTGCAGCACTTGCGACTTTTTTCACGAGTTCTTGCAGTTCTTCTGGTGTTGTGGCCATTTGATGTTAAAGGTGTGTAAATGTAGTTCTTCAAATACGTTATCTTTCTGACTCTGGCGCGGATGTTAAGCCTTCTTCTCTTGTATTTTACACTATTAAATTTTGATCGTTTCTGTTCTCTTTATTTGATATTTTTAATAATATGAGAAAATGTCGTTCAGAATATTTAATCAAATGGACCCTAAAGTTTTACTTTTATTGACCTGCTAATTATTTCGTACAACCATCTAAATCTGAGACTTTAATTGTAAATGAAACGCTTCTGTCAACACCTCTAAAGCGCTGACAACATCGTTATTTATATTTTCATCTGCTGCCGTCGTTAAGATGCACGTGTCAGCGGCGTTGCCGCTCCTTGGGTTTTTCACAAGACCATGGGTTTTCGATCCGAACTTTGGAAATGGCGTTTTCTCGTAAAAAACTTGGGTTTTTTACTTGGGCTTTTTTAACGGAAAAACCGGAAATTTTCAACGATTTGGGGAAATGTTTGACCTTTTCGGAAAATTTTGGACATTTTTCGAAAGATTTGTGCTGGTTGACTAAAAAAAGGTCATCATAATTTTCGGTCGCGAATTTGTGTGGTCACATTTTCGAAAGATTTGCGCCGGATGAAATTTTCGAAAGATTCGCTGAACATGAGTTTTCTTGGGGTTTTTCGGCCCTCCAACTAGGGTTTTTCCATTTTTCAGAGTGGGAACGCTGGCTCGTGTGATAATATAGAAAACCAACGGCAGAAATACGTCATTAGATTTGAACAATTTTCATAAAATGCCTTTATGACGATTTTTTTTATATTGGCCTAATGATAACATAAACTGACAGACACAACGGCATAAGGAACAAAACGCGGTTGATAAAATGGAATATAATAACTAGGATTTTCTTTCACCACATGCAGCCTATTCAATTCATCTTACCACATTTAAATATAGATCTAGAAGATTCTGGAATCGGGATACACGAAGGTTCAGATGGTTAAAGACATGGGCGGAGACTGGGGGGGGGGGCGAAAAGAGGCAAAACAAATTCTGCCGACCTTTTTTCCCGAAATCTCGAGTAAATTTCTATATTCGACGCCAAAAAAAGTTGATGACTTTTTTTTTAGTCATCCGCCGAAATTTCGGAAAAAGTTTCTATTTTCGCTGCCAAATCCGCCGAAATCTCGAAAAATGTCCATTTTCGCCGCCCAAAAAGTTGATGACCTTTTTTAAAGTCTTGACGCTCAACGATTGGGGGGGGGGGGAATGCGTGGGCCGTCTCCCCAACACCTCCATTGGGGGGGGGGGGTCCCCCTGTCCCTCCTAGGTCTCCACCCATGGTTAAAGAGTCTTTCATCTCTCCATATATTAATTGAAATTCACCTTAACCATAGGGCTACCACGGAGTGATGGTTATCATCCCTCATATGTTTTTTCATCCCAAACCTGTTCCTTATGAAATAAAATTTTGATATTTTAGGTAGCTTGGGGGAGGCTTATAAACACACATTTGGAGGCAAAAGCGTGATGTCACACACCGTTCTAAAGTTATGCCAGTTAAGCCTACTAGTGTTGCCAGGGAATGGATGCCATCCCTTAGAATCTTATGTCGTATCCACAACTTGTTGTGGAGAGAAACTAAATTATGTCATTCTATTTCTCCATGCTTATTAATTTGTTTCTTGATAACCGGAAGTGCTCATGAGAAAAAAGTGTGTGAAAACAAGTGATGTTTTGCCACAAAGTAAACCGATACTTCTGCGTAAACGTTTGCCAGCAGCTAAAGAACTTGCAATAGCCAAAACATATATCGAATATGGATTGCACTTCAAAGAGAAACTGTTCATAGAGGCTTTCCGGTCCTGTCAGCACAAAATCACGATCAAAGAGAATAGCTTTCAAACGCTTGCGGAAAAGGTCCGAAAAGGAGCAAAGAAAGATCAATAAATTCATTACGGAGACCATTAGGTAACTTGTCTCAAAAAGATGGACCGACCACGATGGAGACTTTGCACCAGAGCAACACAGTTTATGGTAAACGAAGAAATTGGAAGTCTGCCTCAATACACTGCAGCTTTTGGTAGGAAACTGCAAAAGTGCGCCATCATTCTGTATGATAGGTTGGGCATGAGAAGGTTATAAACTGTCGAAGAAGAACGATAACTATAAAAGTGCGTGGGTTTTTTCATAGGCTTTCTTAACGGACATTTCTGAGTTTGATTTTTAATCATTTTGATGCGAATAGCTTCTTTAGCGCATGGGAGGAGACTTAGTGAGAGACAGGGGACGGTCCCCCCAATGTTTGCAGGGCTGTTTTTAATGAAATTTTAGAATTGCACATCTCCTTCTTTGCTTTCCCTTCATCCATGGTAAATTACTTCCAATCGGAGGACAATGACCTTTTTTGCTAGTTTTATATGTATAGAGGTGCTTCTACAACCGCACATTTTGTGTACAACTGCACGTTAAAAAAGCCTTGAATGTTTGTGGTGGGACCGTCCATTGCAATGTTCCCCCAACGTTTCAGAAAAGTAAACAAATAGCATCGTAAATTTTGACAGTGGCTAATTGGTTAATTCTGGTAATATTGCAAAAAATAAAGACTATAAAGGAATACAGAAGATTAGAATATTAAATGACTAATAAAGGTCATCATGCATTCCCCATCAGTTCTCTCTGTAATTCTCTCTGGTAGTCTCTCCTCGTCTTTCTCTCGACTAAAAACTTGCGTTTTCTCTCGGGGCTGAACGCACTGGGAGCGCTTCTATAATGCTCTCGCTGCGAGAAGCGCTCTATAAATGGTCAGATACAATACATTCATAACTAGAATGTTATTTGCATATTAATTAGTTTGTTTAGTCTTAATAATTTTATGTCTCATGTGAAATTTACGTGTGATACCTATTCACCAGAGTGCGGTTCGGCAGCTGGTTAAGAAATAAAGAACGTACTAAACACTCGAAAGTCAATCATAGCACCAGCTTAATCTTGAGAGCTGCATCGAATCGAAGGGAGGCCTGTTCAGTGTTCAAAGAGTAGTCAGAAGGAGACGCGAGTCCGTTTGCCAGTGGTGAACATGGGGCAGATTAGCTGTTAGTGTGGTATCATTTGAATGGAATATAAATTGAAAAACGTTGTCTGGTTTATTTATAACTAAGTGCACAAACGTTTAAAAGGTGTTTAAATTGAGACACCAGTAGTGGTGGCGTTGTTGCCTTGAAGACGGAAGGTTCGAGGTTCAAATCCACCTCGCCGCGTAAGGACCTTGGGCAAGTCCTTCACTCACAATTGCTCAGCGCTTCGGCGTGATACTCCGATGCAGTGTCCGCTCTGCATTCGGGAGCGCCTCTGAGTAGAGAGCTTGAAGGGGCGCTATAACAAGTGCACATACAAACAAAGGATCTCGGAGTCTTCTTCACCGAGTGTTTCGAAAATTTTACCAAAACGTTCCATTCGACTGCAAGCGGGTTTTATATACTGCTTTTTTTGGAAAAGCGCAATCTTTTCGATCAAAAACACAAATTTCCATTCGATTCGATATACGTCGATGGATTCGACCCATTTCGATTTCAACTTTCACGTATCCGTCCGTCCATTTTTGGCCGCGTTTTATCACGCACACCCGCGTGTGTTTCTATAGCGCATATTTCTAGGAATGGAGGAAGAGGATGGACGGAGGGGAGGGAGGGAGGAAACGGGTGGGATGCAGGGAGGCAAAGGAAGAGAAGGAGGGAAGGAGGGACGGACGGACGGAGGAACTGAGGGAGAGGGGAGAGGGGACAGGGGAGAGGGGAGAGAGGAGAGGGGGAGAGGGGAGGGGAGGGGGAGGGGAAGGGGTGGGAGGAATGGAGGTAGGGAGGTACATAGGGACGTATGGAGGGAGGCAGGGTAGGGAGGAAGGGAGGGAGGGAGTGTTGGACAGTCTTTTCAGCCACAGCAACGCGTGGCCGGGTACAGCTAGTTATTTTTAATACTACACACTAGTGACTAGTCTACACTAAATACCAGATTCATTAGACACCTTTTCTTCTGTGTGAAAGTATAAATTAATTCTGGCATCGGTCCCATCATAAGATACACCTCTACCTCTAGCCTTGCAAGTTTCTCCATTGCATTTTAAGATTGCAGAAATCATCAATCTAGCCTTTTCTAGCCTTTTTTGACCGGATCTGACCTTTTCCCAAAATCCAGAGTGGCATCCCTGCTGACCTTCGCTACCTTGCATTTTAAGATTGTAATGCCAGTTCGTTACCTGCAGAGGCAAAGGAAGGGAAGGAGGAAGGGAGGGACGGAGGGACGGAGGGAGAGGGGAGAGGGGAGTGGGGCGCGGTGGTCTAGTTGTGGCGTCGTTGCCTCGAAGCCACCTCGCCGCGTAAGGACCTTGGGCAAGTCCTTCACTCGCAATTGCTCAGCGCTTCGGCGTGAAACTCCGATGCAGTGTCCGCTCTGCATTCGGGAGCGCCTCTGAGTAGAGAGAGAGCTTGAATGGGCGCTATAACAAGTCCACATACAAACAAACAAACAAACAAACCTGCAGTTTATTAATTAGCCACACTGTGTTATTAAGAAGATCATCAGCGTTACCCTCCTATTTTGACCAGATTTGGGACTGGCAATGGAAGAGTGCGACCAGTAGCGGAGTTAGAGTTCGATATGGATGGATGGATACGTGGTTTAACGACAGCTTCGGCAGAAATTTAGTTGGCACAATTATTACAGTTTTTTTAGAGTCGTTCGTTTGGTTACTATTTAAAGTAACCATGTTATGTCAGACATCAGACCCGATGATCTACATGTACAATGCGGTCCAATCCAAGAATTAATTTATGTTGAAACACAGAAGAAAAGGTGTCTTATGAATTTAGTTCCCTTTCAGCGTAAGAATAAGACTTCATTTAAACATGATTTTGATGTCAATCCAATTGCTGCTAATTATATTCAAACACTGTGTTTCTGCCATAAATATATTTTTAAATATGAGTTTCTATTATTTTGCGCATCTCGATGAAAATTTTTTGATGCCTTTCCAGTCTGAAGTTGAATGGTGGTGTAAATCATCGAATTAAATTATATTAATGGATGAACAAAGAGCATAATGTCAGCCTACTAGAACATTTAAGCTTTAGTTGAACAAGGATTTAAAATCCGATGATGTTGAAGGCAAAAATCCGTTTCAGCAATCAATCGTTGACTTTTGAAAACCGTTTATTTTTAACCGTACTTGATTCGTCACCATCGTCATCGTTTTTCCGACCCACACTATCATCATCCCTACATTCCACGCATTAATCATCCACCCTTCTCTACCGCTGTTGGGTTTTTTGTGCTAGTTGTGCGGTCTTGACGACCTCCGCATATAGTAGGTCTACTTACATGTAAACAACGTCTGAACAGACAATTATCTTTTTAGCCTGAATTTCGAAAAGGCGGCGAATGACTCGCATTGATACGGGCGTAAACCAGCTCGAGTGATCCGGAAATTAATCGGTTCTAGCTCCTTTATTTGAGCGATGAATACAATGGTGCTTTGAGCCCTGACTAGTAGGTTATCATCAATCAGAGATGTTTGCCCGGCACTCATATTTATATGACTGTAAAGATTATTTCTGACGACCTTTTTTTAGTCATCGACCAAAATCTTCAGCCTTGCGCTTCATTTTTTTTTTGGGGGGGGGCTAAAGGGGGTAACTCGTCCAAATATTTCAGTTTTACATGGCGAAAAAAATAGATGGCCTTTTTTAGGGGGGGGGCTTAGACCCCCAGCCCCCCTTGCGCTGCTACTGTCCCAAGCCAAGATAAATGAAGTTCCGCGGTGCTCCTGCAATCCACCCGGGTAAAAAAACTGTACGCAACAGAAACAACGATGCCTAATGTGCAGACCTGAACGGCAATGACTATGTAGGCTACTAAATAAGTATCGTCCCTTTGCGTCGATTTCTCTTTCATTGTCAACCCCCGCACATCGTCCTTCCCTTACCATACCGTTGCTATTCGTTTAACCCTCATCCGAACAAGCTAAAATGCAACTTAATTTGAACAAGGGGGGTCTGGCCAGACCCCCCGTTTTGATGTGGGTTTTTCATTGGAAATAATAATTTTTATGTGCCAATTTTGTAATATGATATCAGAGTAACTCAAAACAACAATGTATCAGTCTCTTTATGGAACATAAATAAGTTTTATGATGAATTTGAAATTAAATGTTTAATTACATTAATTGTCACGGTTTGTCGTACATGTTCATCGTCGCAACAGTAGTCTATGTATAAAATTTGGAAATAAAAATAAAGAAACCAATATTTTAGTAAAATTAGTACTGAATGCTCTTATGATCAGAGTCAGCATGACTGTTTTCTAAAAAATATCTATAACAAATACTGGAATAGGACTAAACCTAAAATGTAAATACGTAAGCTTATCATACATAGTCCGTTAGCTGTTGCTTTCGGGTTTGTATGTCGAATGATGATGTCTTTCATCTCGGCTTTTATAAAACTATCTTGAATATTCTCAATGTATCCGTATATTTTATTCCGCATCTTCTTGTACTGCACTGTGCAACAGAGCACGTCCTATTGGAATTGCTTTTGAGCGCCAAAAACTATGCGGATCTTTACTTGTATTATTTTAGGTCTCTCGGCTTCAATAGTACAGACAATTTCGTCATCATTATCTTCACTCTCAGATCCAGTCTCATCATCGTGTTTATCATCATCTTCAATTTCAACATTGTCTTCATAAGAAACACCTGAATGTTGTTCTTCAGGCATTGGCATCTCTTCATATTCATATTCTTTATTGTTGCTCTCACTGTCCAAACTGTCATCATTGTAGTCTCGGCCAGTATTATCTTCATAATTTCCATATCACTAAACCGATTTGGTCGTTTAGATGTGCTAATTGTAGCTCATTAATATAGGAACAAAGTCATAAAAGCAATCTGAGAAAATATCACTCCTAAAAAAGTTATGCAGCAATTATATGGAGGGGGTCTGGCCAGACCCCCCCCCCCTTGTTCGGATGAGGGTTAAGGCATAGACCATACACTATTACATAAAGCATGGCGCAAAGTATATATAACCTAATGAATCACCGCATTTAAGGTGTATAAGTTGAACATCCAATTTGACCTCATCGTTTCCATTCTAGGAATATCGTGTAACCCAGAGTGGACTATGGAGCATATTTTACGACGATATTTTTATTTACTCAAGTCAATATTAATAAGTAACAAAAAGCGAATTCTAGTACTATGTGCACCCAAAACTGTCCAAAGAGTTTCTTCTGATCCGTAGTAATAAAAAGTGCCACATTCGAAAATTACTATCCTAAATAAGCCAGAGACTCCGACAAATTTGCAGTTGAATAAACTGATGAATTCATTAGGTGACTAGAACAAGAATATAGCAAACCACCCGGTGACGATAATAGTGGATCAGTTAAAAAGCAGGTTCTACCAGCACCCGATGGCTCGATGGCTAACCGCACCCGATGGCTCGATGGCTAACCGGACTTAGTGTCATCAACAACTAATGATGGACTGATGTTGGGCGGTTGGCACTGGTGGCGTTGACATCAGACACCAAAGCTAATGCCTGCGTTTGATCAAGCACACCATGTAGACTTTGAGTAGGATGCCATTTGCCATCTATGGATGGAAACATAGTATGATAATCATAGAAAAATAACTGATGCATCATTACAATCCTATTATTTTAAGGTCGCCTGCACTTTCAAATTTTAGACACCTGTGCAAAGGAATCCAATTGCCGTATAAAATATATAGTTTCCAAACGCTGATTAGTTCTGTTACTGGGGCTGTAATGTCAGTGGATTTGGACGGTCAATTTATTCAATATTCGATCACCATTTATACCATGTACGTTTTAAAGTTATTAAAAAAGTCGCTGCGCAAGCAGACATTTTTGCCCTATGATAGGCTTTTCAATTAGGGTCAAGAAAAGAAAAGCAATTGACATTGCTAGCCACTGGCGCCAACAAATGACGCTTTTGAAGGCGTTTTAAAGGTATAATATAACAAGGATATCACCAATGTAATCGCATCATCTTCTTCTTTCCATTCAGGGCTAGGATTAATCCCTCTGGCGAGGGGTCAGCCACTCGGATCCTTCTCCTCCACTTGTCTCTGTTTCCAGTGTCTTCTTTCTTCATTTTGAACCGATTCAGGTCTTGTTTTTTTTATCACGTCATCCCGTCTTTTCTTCTGTCGTCCCCGGCTGCGCCGACCATATAGGTCTACCTCCGCTTGCACGATTCTTTTGACACAGCTATCCTCTTTTCGCATTACATGTCCATACCACATCAGTCTGGTTTATCGTGCATTGCCAGTTATAATGTATGTAACCCCGAGATTCTTTCTGATGTCCTGGCTTAGAGTTTCGTGTCTTTCAGTGATATCCCAAGCATCCATCGCAGCATTCTCATCTCTGTTCTCACTTCTATCCAGTAGCCCTCATCCATATTCGTCCGCGTGCATGCCTCTACTCCATATAGCATCACCGGCCATGCCATTGCTTTTTTTTATTTTAAAACATGCCTTTCCTTTAAACTGAGTTTTCATTTTGACGTCAAACAACACACCTGAAAATTTCATCATCATTGTTGTTATTGCTGTTGTAAATGATGATGATGACGACGACGGTGACGATGACGGTGACGATGATGATGGTGAGCGTAAGTGTCTTCTTAGAATTGTCAAGTGACAAACCTGTATCTGACGATATCTCATAAAAATGTGCAATCTAATAATGATTCTGAACGTTTTCCATTCTGTTTGTATGGTTAAATGTATGCATGGTGGCCCAAGAGGATTATGTCCGGGCAGGAAAAGGCGAGGACGGGGTAATGAGGGGTTCGGTGGAGTTGGGGGTGGGCCGGGATGGTGCGAGGTCGGGGCGACACGTTTAAATTTATGATGAAGAATGTTGCTCCAATCGTCTGACAAATTAACGTAAGAACGTAATCGAAAATAATTTATTTATACAGGCGAAAATAATTGTTTTAACGGTGTTTAGATTGAAGTTTCTTCAGAGACGTTTAATGACATCATCGACTTTGAATGTTCACCCTACAACATCACTCACATTAATTTAAAGGCACACATATAAAGCGGCGATAGCTTCATTTACTGTTTTACACACAGTCATTAATTACGACAAACATGTTTTTCCGAGGGCACGGCTTCTGTTGTCATTGGTCCTCGTTAAATCTGGATCCATCCATCCTATGTGGACACATTTAGCCTTTCTTTAACATCACCGCTAATCGCACTTTTGTGTACATGAAAGTTCAAAGGGGTTTCGAACGAACCTTCATTTTGGTAAGTATGATTATGATTCTCTTTTTACCAATCAATTAGAAATATTTCACAAATCTTCAAAGTGTAAAGTGTCGATTTTGTTGAAAAAAATTCTAAAAGCAATTCAGAAAAGCTTCAGGAATTGCTGATAATGCACATTATTTAACGTGAAAAATGCATCCGTGGAAAAACCAAAGTCTGGACAAAAGAAAATCTAAACATGCGCGAGAAACCTAGATCCAGATGAAAACTTTTGAGTGGCTTCCTTGTTACGGTATTACCATATTATCACAGCGAATCACGAATTGCGTATATATATATCATTGCTGAATAATGTTTTAAAGGTGTCTAATCACTTCCTATTGTCAACGCGGGAGCATGATGCATTGTTTAGTAACTGTCATGACTTACATTGTCTTATTGCGTGGTAGGTCTGCATGCCGCTAAGAACACGCTTCTGGTTTGGATACACATGGAATCCAAGGTTTAACGACTGCATATGGGTACAGTTGAAGAGGTGGCAAATGATCTCATGGCTGTTTAAACGTAGTTATTGACAAAACAATGTCCTATAGACAACCATTTGCTTATAATAACACTCAGCTATTTTCAATCAGATATACAGGTGCTAATGTTTGTTACAGTATCCCCTCAGCTACCTATCATTTACATAGTCTTCGTATTTTTAAGAAATACCTGCGCTCTTATATGATTGATCAAATGATTTATTTTGTTGCATTGGGTGTGTTTGTTCGGTGTTTGCTAAGAGTTTTGTCTAAACGTTAATTAAGTTGCTTATTAATAGGTTTCTTACCCTATTATACTTGTCTTTCTGAGATTTAAAAAAAACTGGTTGTCATGTGCTTTTGTGCGTTATACATCGATGATTACTGGGCGGTCCTATAAGCGGGATTTCCATCGCTTTTGGGTATCACTTTGATAACCACTAATCTACTCAATACCTATGTTTACTGCCATAATAATTATTATTATTGTTTATGTGTTATTCAGGAAATAAAATTGATTGATTGATTTGATTGTGTGTGTGTATGTCTGTCTGAAATGAGAACGATTTATATAATTATGGTAAATAAAAAGTTGTAAGTGATTTGTTGCTAAATTATTATTCTTGAAACTGCACCAGTCGTTGGAACCGAGTACGAAGATTTATTAAATATCGGCAACAAATTTGTTTTCCCATCACAATTAATCCTTTATAAAGGTGTCTAATAATTAAACGTACTTCATTGACGTCCTTTGATTGCCTTTATGGCCTTTTCTGTCATCCCACGTCATCTATTTTGAATAGCGGTTGAAGACATCTATGTATTCGTCGTCTTATGTAGTCACAATTGGGTCTGGATCGTCTGCTATAAACATTTTTGTAGAGTCGATATAATAAACATTCATTTGCAAATTTTAGTCATAGATTCAACCAGCCAAAATAAACGACCAGAGAAGGTGGATTTCCGAAGAAAGTCCCCAGAACAACATGCAGCCTTTCTTCGTCATCTATCAACAACTGATTTTGCTGCCATTCTCAAAATATCTGACCCACAGCAGTCCTGGGATTCCTACTATCAGGTTGCTCTGGGGCATCTGAACCAATTTTACCCTCTTCGTTCGATCACGATGACAACAGCGGACCCTTATTTCCTTACTCCTTCCGTGAAACATCAACTACGTAAGAAGAACCGTTTAATGAGAGCCGGTCGCACTGATGAGGCCTCAGCATATGCCCGTAGAATCGGCCGCTGCATCGAGCTTGCAACCAAAAAGCACTTGAAAGATGTGGATCCGAGGACAGGCCTTGAGGACCTTTGGAAGCGCGTCGGGCATCTCACGAAAAGCCGAAAGAATGCCCCGGATCTGGACATAGAAATCAGTGCTGTTGAGCTCAATGATCACTACGCCAGAATTTCCACCGACACAAATTATGTTCCACCATTAAGTCGCTTGACAGCCTACGACAATCGTCCTTTCATTTCTGAGATACGAACGTTCTACCTTCTCGATCATTTACGTCGTACAGCAGATGGAGCGGATGGGATTCCATCCTGGTTTTTGAAGCTTGCAGCTCCAGGATATGCTGCAGTCCTTTCCTACCTCATTAACCTATCACTCTCTCATTCTCATGTGCCGACACAGTGGAAGGTTGCTGTCATTAAACCAATTCCAAAGTTGCCTAAACCGAAGACGCCAGCTGATTTCCGCCCTATCTCAATAGTTCCGGTTCTCTCCAGAATGACAGAAAAAGAACTGGTGCAAAAGTACGTTTATCCTTCCTTCTACTCCCCTTCCATTTCAGTCAAACTTGAGGACCAATTTGCCATCCGCCCCACCGGCTCCACTACTGCTGCATTGATAGCCATTCTTCAACAAGCCACTGACCTTCTGACAACAAATGACCATGTCACCTTGATATCACTTGATTTTTCAAAGGCGTTTGACTCTGTGCGCCATTCTACCTTAACACAAAAACTATCTCAGCTGGAAATTCCTGACCACATCTACAACTGGCTGGTTGAATTTCTGCGTGATAGGATGCACGTCACTCGTTACGCTAAGCTGATATCAACTTTGGCTTCAATAAACGCCAGCGTTGTTCAAGGATCAGGGATCGGTCCTTCATCATACATTGTCGGCGCCTCAGACCTGCATCCGATACATGCACAAAACAAAATGAAGAAATATGCAGATGACACTTATTTACTCATTGGCGCCTCAATGCGAAATACAACTCAAGAAGAACTTGATAATGTTTCCGATTGGGCCGAACGAAACAATCTTAGACTTAATGCAGGAAAATCCAAGGAAATGATTATCTTCCGTCGCAGTTCCAAAGCAAAAATTGCTCCTCCCGAATTGGAAATCGAGAGAGTAACTTCAATGCTCATACTAGGCGTGACCATCAATGATGATCTTGGAGCAACATCACATGTCAATGCTGTTCTAAGTACCTGCTCTGGGTCGCTCTTCGCGCTTAGAGTCCTACGAGCCCATGGTCTCCCCTCTTCTGCCCTCCACGAGGTAGCCCGTGCAACAACCATCTCTCGTCTTCTGTATGCCTCCCCTGCTTGGTGGGGATACACTACTGCAATTGATCGCCTCAAACTTCAACGCTTCCTACAAAAGGTCAAGCGATTGGGATACCTCCCTTCTCATTACCCTGATCTTGACCGCTTGATTGATGATGCAGACTTTAGACTCTTAAAGTGTGTCATCTGGAATTTAAATCATGTACTCCGAACTCTATTTCCACCTATTGTTAAAAGGCCTTATGCCCTGCGTTCGCGACCACACAACTTTGAACTGCCTAGAAAAGATGACTTTAATTTCATCTCTCGTGTTCTTTTTAAGACTGTTCGCAGTGTAAATTCTAAGAACTAGAAAGTAATCTATCTTTCGCTTCCAGCCTGAATTCTGTGGACAATCGTTACTTCAGCCTATTTACTTCTTTAAAATACTTTTTGTTTTTGTTTCATGTAATAACTTGCGGTGTGTCAACTTAGTTTTTTCTTGAATAAACGAAGTATATATATACGATGTCTTGTTTCGGATATAATTGCTGTTGGCGTCTGAAGATTCAATTAATATTCCTTTTTTCCCCTCTAAGTCTGGTTTGTTGATTGATTTGCCTCGCCCTCCTTCTATTTCAAGGCTTGGGATTGACACAGCCAAAATTGATGCATTGGCTGTCAGATAATTTTATGGATTATGTTTTCAGTGGTTGGCGACATCTACAATGTCCTGCTTTCAGATCCGTTGACTATGACGCCATCGGTTATCTTCCTATTAAAAAATGTCGTTGACAAGATTATTTATAGAAAATGCAAATTTGTCTTAAAGGTGTATAGGCCGTAATTGAGTCCTGAATTTCATCTGCTTGGCCTTTCATGCTAACCTGGGCCGGTGTCATGCGAGATACTATCCGGGCAACAAAAACTATCCGGCCACGCCCACTTCGCTGCTCGGATACAATCTCGCATGACTTACGTGCGAAATTGTATCCGTTGACAAATAATATCCGGGTACTTGTTAACAATAATAATGTTCTGCTTATTCAACATAGTAACTCGGTGTACAAAAACTATTGTAATTCACGCCTGTAAGTGAGATTGTGGCATAGTAACATTACGAGTAAGCCTATGCAATTATATTTAGGAGAAAACGTGAATCTAAGAGACGAAGCGGTGTCCTACCTCTGCATTCAACTTAAACACCTTTTAACCACTATCTCGCAAGCGTATATAAGTATAAACTGCAGATATGATGATATCAAAACCTTGCAACTAATGCATAACTATGTATGTGTGTAGGCTATATGAACAGTTATATAGCGCCTTACAATAACCTCACGAAGGCGCTTAACTAATGCAACACTACACGATCATACTCTATTCTCACTTTCTGGAACCTGGTGAGAATTGTCAGAGGTTGTGAGGGTACAAGTCCTTAGTCTTTCTTGGAACCCCGGAGAATCTTCATTGTACACCCAAGCCCTATAAGTCAGCGTCAGACCCCAGCCCACCATATTACTTTTCCATAATTCTCCGACTGCAACAGTCCACGCACATCTCAAGCAGGGTGAGAATTGCCGGGGGGTTTGGGGGATTTCAACCTCCCAGTCTTTCTTAGTGCCCCATAGTAAACTCTGTTTTTCACACCCCAATTCCAAGTTTATCATAGGCCAATCCCCAGTTATTAGTCCACAATTCCCACACTGATCTCAAGTCTTCCAGTTCTTAAATTAAGCCATGTCCAACACCGTACCATCTCTTGAATCTCAATCTACCCACTATCCCTCACTTCTGGGCATTCCACGCAAAAATTAAAGTATCACCATTTTGGGAATTTCCGGGGTCATGGGAGTTCAAGCCCCTCCTTCTTAGGACCCCCATTGTAGCCTAAAGTCCTCATTACGACCTATTGCCTTAGCATGATCAATTATTAGATCTTCCTTAGTCAGAGATTAACAAGCATAACCCAAACATTAACGTTTTACAAGATCGATTATTAAGGAACTTTGTACAAGAAAACAGGGTGTCTAACGACTGTATATATAATTTTTCAATTTTTAAATGCATTTCTAATACATCTGTCTAACTCCACCGCTGGTTTCACTCTACAAAATTTATTATTGTAGTTTTAAGCATGTAACAAGAACGAGGCGTCGTTAGTTAGCTTTGTTATCACACAGTGACGTTAAATTACAGATATTACTCTACATCTGCCTCGGTAGGAGCTGTGAATCGAAACAGCTGCAACTAACTAACCACTTTTATCATCCATCCTAAAAACAACTTAATATCTCGGTTCTTGTCCCTCAAACCCTAAACTCTTGTAAATATTTAACACTATTTAATACTATAACCTACTATTATAAACAAACCGCATTTGTGTTTCGTATAATATTTTATAGCAATCAGCCCGGATCGTTTTTGTCAACGAAAACGAGGCTGAGCCATCTAGCGTTGATCTCTGACGTCATATGTCACGTGAACCAATGACAGAAGTTTCCGGATAGTTTTTGTTGCCGGATAGTATCTCGCAGTACACCGGATTAAGAAATGTGGGAACCCTGTTCGCAAAATTCTTTGGGGATCTACGTTCGAAAAATCTGAAGACCCATTTTTAGTCGTTTGGTCGAATTTCCTCACAATAATTATGGCAACTTTTTCCTCTAAATTTTTTTCACATGCGTGTAAGCCCCCTAAAGTGTGAGGGCCCACTGAATCGGAGTTTCACGCCAAAGCACTGAGCAATTGCGAGCAAAGGACTTGCCTGAGTTCTCTACGCGGCGACTTCAGGTAGATTGGAACCTGAAACCTTTCGGCTGCAATGCGACGAACATACCCACTACACCACCGCGCCCCACTGTGACTCAACAATACCACGTGCAAATAGAATGGGTTTCACCCGCTAATACGAAATATGTAAAGTTGTAAACGTGATGGTAATTTCCGAATTTTTAGAGCACAGGACACCAGCTTATTCACGAGCGCTGTCAAGTCAGAAGGGTTGTCCAAAAGATTAGTTCGAAGGCGTTCGTAGTCGAAGTTTAATTACACTGTGCTATACCAAAGATCATTGGCATCCTCCTGCTTTATCCAGGCTCTGGACTGGCACTCTCAGAGAGCGAGCAGTGACACAGATTCGTTCAAATCTAAAACCGTATTAAACCGTACTTCAGTTTCTGCTGTTTGATCGTCGTCGTCGGTGCCTTATTCGTCATTCCGAACTTTGGCGGCATCATGGACAATTCTTCTCCAGAGATCTTTCTGCTGCGTTGCTCGTACCACCCGTTCCATCGACAGTCCCGTCCATTCCATCACCTCGTCCATCCACATTCTTCTTGGTCTTTCCCTTCCTCTTGAGTCCTTTCCGGTTATTATATCTTTTTCAAGGCAGTTTGTTGTTTTCCTCATTATATGACCGAAATACTGTAATTTCCTTTTAACTATTGCACTCCAGAATTATTGTTCTCCACCCAACGTTGAATTTAAATACGATGGAGCTATGGTGTCCGCCATTGTAACGAGTATTTCTATGGCAGTCCATAATTATTTAACTAAATTTGCATTCTAGGGTTATATTTAGGTAGTAAAACGATGTAATTTAGACCGCATAAATGTCGAATTCTACACCCTTTAAAGTTGCAACCGTCATGCCAAGCTTTTTTTTCTTCTAAATCTACCATCATGGGAATTTCACAGGATGTCTATAAAAACATACGATTTATTGGATCAAGAAGCTGAATAGGCACACCTTTAATTATGGTGTAAAATCTGCTATATAAATGTTTCTGACCGTATCATGATCCAATTCACATCACATACAATGATTTCATATGAGGCAAGTGAATAGCCGGGAATCACTTATATCTAACGCTAGCAACCTCTAAATTATTATTACAACAATTTCTTATTACGCATTGAAAATAATAACTTTGAACATTGCTCTGGTCTTCGTGATAAAGAAATCGATTTATAACAAGTTCATGCCAACGAATTAATGCACAACAAATCACATGGACTGTGAATAACTTATAAATCATCTGATGGGGAAACGACAGCAGATTGGTTGGTAAGGCATTTCCATGATATACACTTAAACAATTATTACTGTTTTATTACAACCTCCATTGAGAAGATGAGCTTTCCAATGAATGGCGTCAACGCTATGTTATTCAGACCGGTCCTGAAACTGATTGCAGATGTCTCAATTCTAACAGAACGTTTCATTAACAATTTCCGCATCGTCACATTTCTCATTAACGCATTTCACGTATTCTTCGTTTGGATCCAGAGTTTAACGAAGCCAATGACAGCCAGAAAGGTTGAACTGCTTCTTTGATAAATTAATTGTTAACCAGCTCAAACAGGCAATTAGATAGACAAAATGACAGTATAGTTAGAAAAGACTAGACTAAACGCAGGTTAAGTTAAAAATGTAAGGTTAGTTAAACGCGTTCTACGTGCATCTGAGGGCTGTCCTTGTGATTAACTGAGTGTTTGATTGTCTATGTTTAAATGCCGCGTGATTATCGGTCGTGTGCTTAAAATGTCGATATACCGATCATGTAAATTCTACTAATTATCTTGAATTTCATGAAATATCTACTTTGTTTAAAACTAGCTGCGGTACCCGGCGTTGCCCGGGAAATTTAGGATTCGACCCGCTCCCGGTCACTCCCCCACCACACCACGCCCCATCCCCCAGCCCCCACAACACCCTACCGCACTCCGACCTCCACCGGTACGCCACCCGTTAAACTTAGGGTTTTCGGGAAAAATTCCCCCTCTCTCGACAGCCCTCTCACCTCACCCAAGCCTCCCCATTCCACCTTATCCCCCACCCCACCGCACCGACTAACACCCTACCCTCACCTCCCCACCCCACCATCCTCCACAACACCCCACCGCTCTCCGAATTCCACCGGTACGCCACCCGTGAAATTTGGGTTTTGGGATAAATTCCCCACACCCCTCCCCCCACCCCTCCCCCCACCCCTCCCCAACCCCATCACACTCCGACCTCCACCAGAACGCCACCCGTGAAACTAGGGTTTTCGGGGAAAATTTCCCCTCACCCCACTCCCATCACCCCTATCCAACACTCCCCCACCCCAACCCTCTCCCCCACCTCACTCCACCACAACGACCTGCACCAGTAGGCCTACGCCACCCGTGAAATTAGGATTTCCGTCAAAGTTGCATATTTAAACCAAAGTTTAACGTCGTCGTTTGACATCAAAGGCCGTTGACGACAATTTACAGCTTATACAGTGCAGTAACAATGAATTCATGGCGTCCAAAATACACCATCTAACGTTGTCATAACAATGTCGGTTTTCGTTGCCTTAGGCTTAACATAATATTATTGTTCATCATCATTAGTGTTCATATTTAACAGCAGAATAGTTAACAGTTAATAACATGAACTACAAGGTTACAAGTTTCTATAATGGCGAAGTTAACGGTCCAATGGCAAAAACAATTTTATGTGCAAACCAATTTGTTTGGTTATATTCATTTATTGTCTGCAGTGATTGTCATTTGCAAGACATGTCACAAAATTTGCTTGATTGCTATTCTTAATACAAATTTGATTCATCACTTCTACATTTCAGTAAAAGAAATTCTCAAACAGGTTAATATGAGATATTATTTTGCTCTAACAAGAGCAAAGACGACAAACGATATTCTAATACAATCATGTTACAATAGCATGACATTCAATATTAACAACACCAATAACAACACTGCAACCACAAAACACATTCATGATCAGGTTTTGAATACATTGTCACATAAATGAAACATTCTCAAGTCATACTTTTTTATACCAAACAAACTAATCAAAACCAAACAATGCTGCTCTCGCCATTTATATAATGACCATGCACACGTTTAAGAAGGTGTTTAAAAAACTGCCGTCTTTGTGTTTTCGCCCCACCATCCTAGCCCCCATGGTGGTAGAGATTCGCCAACCACTGAACCGGGTGGTTCTGATGGCCCTCTATCTAGGTAGAAAATTTCATATCAATAGCTGCGTTTTATTGAAAAAAATTGGGGTTTCGCTCCCCACCCTGGCCCCATGGTGGTAGAGAATTGCCAACCCCTCGACTTTGTGTCTCGTGCCGAGACCTACACAATAGTGAAGGTTTGGAGTGAAAAGCTCAAAAACTGTGGAAATGCATCCCGAACAAACAGACACACAGAATCTTCTCTTTTTAGTTATATAGATAATAATTTATAGTAAACAAATGGCAGAAAGAGTGCAGTAACGATGATAATAGAAGTCATTTTATAAATATATTTGTCCAATTGTGAATACAAATATATATTTTTTGACGAATCGTCCATTGACGATGATACCTTCATACCGTTCAAAAGTTATACCCGATATGCCCGAGGTACCTGGGGTGAATACCAACCCTTTCTTACATTATCGACTATAATTATCTTATCCGTCATTTAATACGAGCATACACATATTATACCACATATTATTTGTGAAAAACGAAGAGGATGGCTACCACCACCCCTTGGTAGCCAAAGGGTTAATCATGTGTTCAGAACTCTAATAATAATTGACCTTATTAAAAGAACGAAAAAAGGTTTGGCCTAGGATTGAAGATCTGATTAGGAGGCAGAACCTACACTGCATCCGCAACGACTTTAGTTTTGAAGAACTTTAGAACGTACATTTAATAAATTGTGATCGAACGGCGGCAATTTAATTGATGAGAAGTGGTTGGTTCCTCTCCAGCTCCACTTGAAAAAAAAACCCAAATTACTAATACTAATTTAACGAAAAAATTCATGCTCGTAGATTCGTAAAGAGACTCCGCTTAAATCTGCACACCTCAATAACAATATTCATTACACTATGTATGACTGATACCAACGAAAATTTAATCAACTTAACACGCCTTCCGCGTCAAAGCATACATTAGCATAACTTGTCTACTGGACCCTAAATCCACAATAACTGCCATAGAATGGACATTGGACGTTGGACAGCGTTGGAGCTTACTGAAGTGTAGGATTGGATGCCTGCTAATAGTATACTGAAGGATAAACAGACCACCACTCTGTATTGGCATAATTTCGTGCTCAGTTAAAACGTCTTAGTCTTGGCCGAGTTAGGCTGCGGGTATACTCGACAGTGGCGACAGTAACGTTGTCTGTTCTCACTTCCCATTTGATCTCTTTCTACGGCAATCTTCTGTTTGCTTGTGGCTGCCTCGAATGAAAGCCTACTTACTAGTGATAGGTTTAGACACAAACATGTAGCGGGTTTGAATGAGAGCAAGTATTGTCTAAAGTGAGTGACACTATTATTTCCTGTAGTTCGTCAAAATCGTATGCACTATGGCTGCTACATAATAGTTGTCGATGTAATTAGATTTCATTTTAATTTTCCGTCTTCTCTCTTCTGAATCTTGGCTGGATTTATTTTCTATGCTTATCGACATTTTGCAACTGACAGACCTGTTAACATTAAAGATAAAGATAAACCTTTGTATGAAACGATATGACAGACTCAATGTATTTAATTTGTAATGAAATTATAAGAAGTGAAAATTAATGTGAAAATATGCTGAAACGGCAAGCGTTTTTAAACTGGTAACTAATCAGATAAACAAGCTTATTCTGATGTGCTATTTGCTGTTTGTATATTTAAGAATTAACAGAAGTCGGCAATGTTTATCTTTACTAGCGGTAATTACGACATTTTTCTTTCATCCTCAGTTAATAAATTGTAGTGACCACTAGACCGGTGATCAATCGTCCGATGATCAATCGTCCGGTGATCAATCGGTCGATGATCAAACGTCCGCAGTGATCAACCGTCCGGTGATCAACCGTCCGGTGATCAACCGTCCGGTGATCAATCGTCCTAGAATCGGTTTTTCCATATGTTGACACTGCCCGTAGGACACGATCCAATTATGGTGTAATGGACTTTATAATATTATTGGGCAATGAACGGTTCGAACAAGCCAGTTCACGTCTTCAAGTAATTATCTTCGCAAGTTTCTTAATTGCCAGTTATTGTAGTAGTCAACCACCGCTAATTGTCCGTAATTGATAAGCACAAGCTAAGACGTGAAGAAGGTCACCCATATCGCCAACGGTATATTTAAACATAGGCCTAAGTTCGTTTATTTTCGGCATATGACCGATGGGCCTATGACCAATACACCAGTGATGTAGTACTCGAGTCCGGCTAAGGACTCGAGTCTGACTCGAGACCGATTTTTTGCGGACTCGGACTCGGACTTGGACTCGGACCGTCAGGACTCGGACTTGGACTCGGACTCGAAGCCCGGGACTCGAAATTTGACTCGGTGACTCGGTTTCCGAGTCACGAATTCTCGGTGGAACAGGCCACAACCTGTTTTGCCAAAACCAATTCAGACGTTTCGTCTGCTTTCTCCATGACTCAACTCAAACAAAGGAGCCCTTTGTAGCCTACGGGTTTAAGACACATGACCGTCCGCTAAACAACCTGACATTGAAGTAATGTGACGGATGATTGGGCACCGCTAACCACAGAGGGCGAGCGAAGTTAATTAGCCTACAGGTGCATTTGATGTTGGTTGGCGTGGGGTTACGGGAGGGGCGATTGGAAATATTTGAACTTGAGCTTATAGATTGGCTACATATAGGCCATATACACAAACATAACCACTAACCAGGCATCCATGGCATGCATACGGTCGAAATCGAATTTGATATTTCGACACCTCAATAAACTTGGTTTAGGACCTGATATGCTGAGACCTCTAATTGATCTAGATGTTGACAAGTCAGGATAGTGGTTGGACGCGTCTATTGGTTTTTGTGGCTGGTGGCTATTAGAACTCCTCTGATCTTGGAAACGGGCGCAGATGTTTATTTTGATCTCCATTATTAGATCAGATTGGCCTACTACATATAATTGGTCGATTGCAACATGTAGGCAATGTCATAGCACTTATTTGGTCTGTGCTGGAGTACTTGAGGGTAGATGATATTGACAGTAGATGGACCCCATTTCCCCACACCAAAGATTCCGAATATTTACTCTAAGCGTAGAGGCATTGCTTATGGATAGCAGTTTTAACCGCTAACCTCAACATAAGGTGCGACTGTTGAACTTGTGCTTTGCAGTGGAAGAATTTGTGTCAATTCCACTTCGCCAGATTATCGAAGAAAACTTTATCTAATTCAGTTTTTCGTAAGTTCGATTTGGATGAATTACATTAATTTTTTTTGCGTATATATATATTATCGATATTTTTCTATGTCATAATAGGCCTATTGAGTGTTTCAGTGGATCTTGGTGTTACTGGACTCGGACTTGGACTCGGTCCTTAGTGACTCGGACTCGGACTCGAACCCCTTAGGACTCGGACTCGACTCGGACTCGGCTTAGCTGGACTCGGACTCGGTCTCGGACTCGGCTCAGGTGGACTCGACTACATCACTGCAATACACCCTATAACCAATCAACCATTTTGACCAATCAGCCTATGACCAATGGTCCTAGAGCCATAAATACTTTGTTTTCATGAAGGCTTCAATCCGGATCCTTAGGGCGCAGCTATTGTTGTCATGACGTTGACCTATGTATTAAAATAAATCAAATACCGGTACATAAAAAATTGTTTCAATTGACATAAAGCATGATATGATTATAAAGTTTCAATTAGACACCTTTAATAGGGGTATAACTTTATTATATTATTCAGTGGTAATGTGTAAACTTTTAATAAACTAATAGGGCCATTGTCAGATTTACAGCTATCTTCAAGGCTTTCATCGCAGTTACCACCAACTTTGTCTATGTGTAAAAGAAATTCCTGTATTGTTTTCGCTGCAAAGTAAATTCGCGCGTACATAGACATTTAACGTTCTTGTATTCCTGCAGATTTTATAATCGCATTGTTGATAGTACACAACGTTAAACACCCTTATTTTACTGTCTTGCTCCTTGCCTCGTACACTGGTGATGTTGCCAATCTGACGAAGCAGACATTATGTGTCACACATAATGTCTGCTCTGACATGAGAATAGAGGGAGAAGGAAAAAAGAGGGAAGTTGACGGGGAAATGAACGGGGAACGTTGACCCTAAATAATAGATAAATAAATTTCTGAAAAAAAAAATAAAGAAATAACCGCTATGAACAAAGCGTCATCTGCTGCCCGGAGTTTTCATCTTTGACGCAATAAAGATCGACTTCGTTACCATTCAACCATCCAATCGATTATGAAAGTAATCACATTTTGTTAAAGATAAATAAGCGGATATTCTATGAATCTTTGAGGTCAAACAATTGTGAAAATTGCAAAGTTTTGACACCTTTAAAATTGGTTATTATGAAGCTATAAATAAATCCTTTTGACACCTTTAAATACTTAGGGAGCCACAAAGCTTGCTTCTATCAAGATGTTGAATTCGAATTAATTCAAGGAGGTCCAGATTTCTCTATGATGACGTTTGACATTGGAATAAGAATAAATTGAGTACATTAAAAATAATTTCAATCGACATAGCACATCATAAAGTTTTATTAAACACACAATGTGCTATCAATGTAATATCAATGTCATGATATTGTATACCTCAACTGAAAATTGTGGGGCGCGGTGGTGTAGTGGGTATGTTCGTTGCCTTGCAGCCCGAGGGTTGCAGGTTCAAAACCACCTCAAGTCGCCGCGTAGGGACCTTGAGCAAGTCCTTCACTCGCAATTGCTCAGCGTTTCGGCGTGAAACTCCGATGCAGTGTTCGCGCTGTAGTTGGGCGCGTCTCTGAGTAGAGAACTCGAAGGGGCGCTATAACAAGTGCACAAACAAACAAACAAACATTAGCCACAACTCTAAAGAGCATAATTAAACGATCCGTCGTTATCCCGTTGATGACATGATAAATCTCTGATCCTTGGTTCAACGCGTGTCAATAAACTGCTTTTTCTACTTTGATTTCTCTAGCAGAAGAAATGCCGTTTTAAAAGTTGTTGCAATTAAAAGTGAATTGCAAGACGAAACAAGGATGACATGAAAGGAAGATTGTACATTATGACGTCGATGAATAAATCAGGTTAAAACACCTTTTAAATGCGAGACCATTTAAATCTAAAATTCTTCATGTGACGCTATTCGTCATAATATTATCTGGTTAGACGATGCGAAAAATTAACAGTCAACGCCTTCAGTTACAGTATATAGGAGCAAGATAATGCAATACGAGCTTGCGACTAAGATGAGTGATAGAGTGAAAATACAGAATGCATCAAACTCAGCTGTACACTGTAGATACGGTGAGGTTGATGACCGGCGAGCCGTCCTTATTATGAGAGGCGACGGAATGGTACGGAGGATCATATGGCTACAAGGAGTTTAAGGGAGAGTCGGAGCATAATATGACAGACATGCGCATCATAACAAATTGCTTCATTGTTTTAGATGCAAGACATAGTTTACGTCATTGGAGGTTCGTACCCCCCCAAGAAAAAACAAAGAAACAGCAAGGATCAACACTGTTAGACACCTCTCAAACACTTTAATGTAATTTATGAATACCAGTCAATCGCCGTACTTGCTACCTTAATAAGAGTTTAAATATAAATCACTGGGTTTAGACCAGAGGTCTCAAACTCAAGTCAGCATGTGGGCCGCATTTGGAAATTTTGATGACTCGCGGGCCGCAACATAAAAATATAGGTGCTGTGCTAATCGTGCACGTGAAACTGGAATTAGTTATGTGTCATTGCAGCATACAATACTGTAATGATGATATAGCCCTGCAAAATTCACGTAATATTATATTTTAAGTGTAACTATAATGGTACTAGGCTATAATTGGAAACCATTCTATAGCAATTATCGAAAAATGCGTTGGCGCTATAATTGAAGAAATTATGCCGTAATCAAAATTTAAAATGACTCTAAATTTTTAGAGTATCCTAAGCAATGTTCAGAGTAATTCAACTCGAATTTAGTTAGGCCTAGATACTCTGAGTGCTATTAAGTGTTCTGAATGTTCTTAGTCCTCTAAACCAAAGTCACCAAAATTATAGGAATAAACATAAGGCCTTTATACCTGCTAGTGTCATTGATCAAAACCAAGCAAATGGAAGTTAACTTGCAAAAATAAGCCCACGCTGAAGTGACATTTTTCAACTTCTCATCATCTTGGGAGATAGATTATTCCGGGATAGCCTACTATATTTTGCGACATCGGCATACAAACTTTTTTGTGCATTCTTCTGCATCCGCGTTGCATCGCACTGAAGGTCCACTAAATCCATTTGCCTATAGCTTATATCTGTTGTTGTGGACTCAATGTCCAATCAAAAGGAGTCGAAACTAGAAAGCAGTTTAAACATTGGTTCAATTCGCAAAAGAACCGCAGAATTCTTTTAAACCGATTTCTCACTTTGAAAAATCAAAAACCAGGAAGCTGTTCGCGGGCCGCATTAATCGGGTTCGCGGGCCGCATGCGGCCCGCGGGCCGCGTGTTTGAGACCTCTGGTTTAGACCATTAATTTTAATCAGTTTTAGCTACATTTCCTACTGCGTTTAGCCCACTGGTCCCAAACCTTTTTGACTTTCGGGCCACTTTTTCTAAGTTGAAGGACACGAGGGCCATATTTCTTAGTTGAAGGACTTTAGGGGGCCACAAGTGGGGCGCAGTGGTGTAGTGGGCATGTTCGTCGCCATGCAGGCGAAGGGTTGCAGGTTCGAATTCACCTAAAGTCGCCGCGTAGGGACCGTGGGTAAGTCTTTCACCCGCAATTGCTCTGCGCATGAAACTCCGATTCAGTGCCTGCTCTGTAGTCGGGAGCGCCTCTGAATAGGGAGCTTGAAGGGGCGCTATAAAAAATGCACAAACAAACAAGGCTAGAATTTAATTAATTAAAAGCATATAAAAGCTTAAAATTGAATAAAATTATAATGTTTTATGTTATTTATAGACGTCAAAATGGAATGAATTGTAATAGAAAATAATTATGTTTTGTATCCTGTCTAGAATGTCAATTTTTAAAATATTTATGCTCATTCTTTGAGAGATGAGGTCCATTTTTGGAGGCCTGGAGGAAACCGCTGATTTAGAATGATAGAACGATCGTAAGAGCAAAACTGCATCGGTTAGATTGGGTTTCGTTGAATTGTATTGGATGAGATAAGAATACGTCTGTGCGCAAGTAAGAATTGATGATTATATACTCATGTGCTGCATTATGACAAAGGGATTATAAGTTGGTTGGCATGACATTTAAATAATAATGTATCTGGAGAACACAGTTGGGTGAGTTTACTAAACATAAATTAATTGACGTTGACAGTTTAGAGTCGACGTAAACGACCTTTGCAGCCGAAACAATTTGATATTATGCAACAATTTGCTATTTAATCCTACGATGCAGCATTTAAACACCCTTAAAACGAACCAACACATCTCAACGACTTTGAGGAAGGTCTGAACAAATCGTTCACCTTCGATCAGAGGCCAGAGAGTGAGACATCAACCTCATTACCTTGACAGAACGTTAAGACTCTTATCTCTCAACGACGCTGATAGATCTATATATATGCGCTATTTTTTCACATCGATTTTTTGGTGGGCAAATTGATGTTGTATAAAACTCCGCCACTGGTTGCACCCTGCCAGTCTCATGCCTTGATAAAGGAGGAGGGCGACTAATGATCTTTGTTTTAAATGACGTTGAACTGAAACTACTGAATTGTATACTTGCCTTTGCATAAATACAATATCAAAATCAACGGTTCTGGAAGCCGCAAGATGTCTTTAAGCACCATAAACATATCGTGGTCTTGCTTCCATGCCTGTACTTGTATTATTTTAACTACATTTCCTGCTGCGTATAGTCTAATAGAACGATCGTCAAAGTAAAAGTGCATCGGTTAGATTGGGTTTTGTTATATTGTATCGAGTAAGTATGGATATATAGGTATATGCTGCATTATGACAAAGAGATTATAATTTGGCTGGCATGACATAATATTATAATAAAAATGTACATGGAGAACACAGTAGGGTGGGTTTACTAGACATAAATTAATTGACGTTGACAGTTTAGAGTCGACGAACAACGACTTTTGCAGCCGAAACAATTTGATATTATGCAACAATTTGACGAATAATCCTACGATGCAGCATTTAAACACATAAATTTAAAACGAACCAACACATCTCAACGACTTTGAGGAAGGTCTGAACAAATCGGTCACCTTCGATGGTCACCTTCGATCAGAGGCCAGAGAGAGAGAGAGAGACATCAAAATCTTTACCCCGACATAGCAACGAGACTCTCTCGTTTCTCAACGACGCTGATAGATTATGCGCGAATCTTCCGAAATAATATTATAGAAGCACTCTTCTTTCGTTTCATACTCTGAAAATTGCCTTATGACAAGAGGCTAGACAATATATAACCTACAGAACAATCGAATTAAAAGGTGTTTAAATGTAAACGTGTCATTTCAACTATAGTTGATTCTATTGTAGAACGACATCTTGTGACTTTCATCTAGTGGAAATAATAATACGACTAAATTGATTACAGTCATTAGATGATACATTTGTATGAGTTTGATGACATCTCAGGACTTCAGAGGATGTTGAGGTCAACTGGTAACTGTGCATGTTCGAGTTTGCATGCGTGTGTGTTCGTGCGCGCGCGCGTGTGTGCATAAATATGTATAATGAATAATCATTGTAAAATTTTAAGTGTATTTTGTGTTGATGATGAGGATTTAACGGTGATTGCGATTACGTCATAAACTGATTCTCCGATTGCGTGATTGATGCATAAGAACCAGTTGACTTCTCAGTGTCTGCCACATTCCCTGTGGCCTTCAGCCACCCATGGTAAAGGTCATCTAGCTACTTCTCGTCCATGTGTGTGTGTGTGAGAGAGAGACGAGAGAGAGAGAGAGAGAGAGAGAGAGAGAGAGAGAGAGAGAGAGAGAGAGAGAGAGAGAGAGAGAGAGAGAGAGAGAGAGAGAGAGAGAGAGAGAGAGAGAGAGAGAGAGAGAGAGAGAGAGAGAGAGAGAGAGAGAGAGAGAGAGAGAGAGAGAGAGAGAGAGAGAGAGAGAGAGAGAGAGAGAGAGAGAGAGAGAGAGAGAGAGAGAGAGAGAGTCAGAAGGTCAGCGAAAAGGCATTCAGCCTCAGTGACTCAGCCTCAGTGATGGATGTTGCGAAACCGCATCATCTTCAACGAGTCCATGTCGTTCCTTATCAGCTCCGTTTAAATTCTGTATACACATCTTGCTTGGTTTTACATCTAGTTATCATCTTCATCATCATCAATAGGCCTATCACTGGGCTAAATGCCCGTAGGGGTCAGACGCCACTCTCTGTCAGAGTCTGTCTCGAGTCATGTTGCCCAGCTTCAACAGGTCCTGTCAGTAGGTCCATACCATTAACATCTTGGAGCAGCTAGACCACCTTGTCTGAATGAAGAGAATATTGGGAGAGAGGCACGAAGGACAACCTGGGTCAATGCCCGTATGTGTCCCACGATCTCCTCCGACTCTCTCAACTGGTCTGTCCTGACCGACCTGTGCATCTTCAACGCGTCCACGTCGTTCCTTATCCGCTCCGTATAAATTCTGTATACACCCCTTGCTTGGTTTTACATCTAGTCCTATATATATATATATATATATATATATATATATATACATATATATATATATATATATATACAAAGAATTTTTTCGAAATGTTTCTCACAGACTCTTTGAACCGAGTGATTGATTGTCGTTAATTATTTACAAACGGCAATGCTTAAAGCAAGACCGGTCTGCCTCTCCTTCGACACCAATAAATATCTTCTAGCAGATTGTATATAAGTGACAGACGATGACCTCAAATAATCAATTTTCCATTAGGCTATTGAAAAGCGTTGAGTTATTACCGACACTGAAGTTTTATCGTCAAAATCCTGCAAAAGATAACTTGACATCTAAAAACGCAAAGATTGTTTATTAATGGTGGAGACTAATGCAACCCAAGTAAAAAACAGTTTCGCTTAAAGACTAAAGAGAACTTGCTCTTAACAATGAAATTTGAAATATAAATATTGAACACAATACAAGGTAACTAAATGGTTGATAAAAATATAAGCATAGAAACCATTTACTCCAAATCATCGTTAGCTAATCCTAATCATGTTAGAACTTTGATTAACGCAAATCCATTTGTGATGAGCGATAATCGAGTGGTTAGAGTGTGAGACTTTCAGCATTCTTGAAAGTTGTGTGATCCAATCCCATTAGTTACAACACGGTATGCCCAATGGCACCTCATGGCAAACTGGTTCAACAAGATAAACAGCTCTGAGGGAAGATGTGACTTTGGTAATATAGCGATATATAAATGCCTGCAATGAATGAATGAATGAACATAGAACTTCATCCTAAGCGTTTAGCGACATCTTGTGTTTGCGGGGTCTTTGACGTCAACTTTGAAGTCAACGTTGACGTCAACTTTGACGTCAACTTTGACGTCAACTTTTGGCTGTTTTGTGAAGAATGGATAATCTCAATGGATGGGTCCGATTTGACCAGGGTCTATGACAACAGAGGCCGTTACCCTGGACAGAAATTTGCTGGGCATAATTATTACAACACTTAAGAGCTTTCTTCTGTCGAAGTTTTTCACCAAAGACACTCTTCTCGAGTATACATGCACGAATGACTAAAGGGTTAAGAGGGTGTCTAAATTCAAACGTCATTGTAGTGTATTATAATTGTGTCGTGGAAGATAATATTGTTTCCACATAAACACCGAGAAAAGGGCAACGGAAAACGACCTCTCTAAACTTCCCAATACACACTGAAAACGACAGAGAAAGGAATATACGAAAAAAAGAACGTGAACTCAGTCACTGTTGCGAAGATTCGTGTTCCGCATCATGGGATGAAAAATGAGTGTAGGACATTTCCCCCCCTGGACAAAACCCCTCCGGACAAACCCCCCCGGACAAAACCCCCGGACAATTCCCCCCGATTTTGCCTAGGACATTAACCCCCCCGGACAATTCCCCCCTTGCTGCGAAAATAGCCTATTTCTGTAGGTAGAAATTTGTTTCATCCAACTTCTATTTAAACAAGAATATTTTCATCAATCCAGCTTCCATTTAAGCAAGAATATTTTCATCAATCCAGCCCCAATTTAAGCAAGATTATTTTCATCAATCCAGCTCCAATTTAAGCAAGAATATTTTCATCAATCCAGCTCCAATTTAAACAAGAATATTTTCATCAATCCAGCTTCCATTTAAGTAAAATTTATTTTGTACCCATCCGGCTTCTATTTAGCGAGAATTCTTTTCATCAATTTAACTTGCGTACTTAGCACCGGCGTTTTACAGTACAATCACTTACACGCAATATGTTCTACCAGGGGGGAATTGTCCTACCCTAGGGAAGGAATTGTCAGGGGGGTTTTGTCCGGGGTTTGTCTCGGGGGGGGGTTGTCCAGGGGGGAAATGTCCGCGCCCCTGAAAAATGGCCCCTTCGACCTCCAAACCCAGGTCGTCAACCAGAGAAACATTCGATATAGCCTAAGCTGTGAGTTCGCTATGTTCTTTTACCAAATGAAATACGTTTCACGATGCGAAACCGGGGAGAAAGTCAAGCCTGACAGTGGCGCCAATGTTTTATATAGCTATCTATTCACCGTTTTAGAGGTGTGCAAAATAACCATTATTTAGAAAAACACCAAAAATTATCTCAATATGAATTATGTTGAAGTAATCATTATTGACAGACAGTTGTTGCTAAATTTTTTTTAATGAACCCTTGCGTTGTGTCGTGTCTGAATGCATTCGTTTGATGCTGTGTGTGTATGGTTTTACCAGTCTGCCTGTCTTTCACTCTGCCTGTCCGAAACTGTCGCTTTTCCTTTTTTGTATATTCTCGATATCCGATCCTTACCACCATGTCAACGCTTTCTGCAGAATTTGTACAACCCAACGGCGGACTTTCTTCGGTCGAAACATTCTGACGACCTTCTTTTTTTAAGCATTCGGTTTTTTTTAATGAAAATATAGAAAATGTACAATATCCCTCCTAATCAAAGCACACCTTTTAATCATGTTAACTGACCATATAAATAACGTTCAACCGTATTGACTTTAATAATTGTTATCTTCGGTCGTATCAGTGCAGTGAGTGCCAATAATATTCCTTTTAATGATTCAATCTGACACACCGCAGAATGATTACAAGTACAATGTTATACGAAAAACGGCACACTATATCACGACACGCAGGTCGGCTTTACAGCAGTGGGTTCGGTAACTTAACTAATGGCCTAAGTACTGGATCACTTCTGATCGGTCAAGCCAGATGTGGGAGGGGCTATCTTTATTTTTAGCAGAACCCGAGTCAAGCAACACAACAGCAAAACGCCAATGGCAGCTAACATAAATTTTAATAAATTAATGCCCTGAGCGAGGTTTGAACCCGGGTCGCACGGATGACTCTCAGTTTAACGGCCAGCGCTCTCTCCACTGAGCTACGGGACCCCCCAGTATGGCAACTATTGTAGAGCCACTAGTCAGTTCTCTCGATCGACATATTCGTCACGACGGAGGCAGTTATTATAAGCATAATTATCATCATTATTTCATTCACTTAAACTGTCATGTGCGTAGTATGATCACAAATCATAATAAGTACGGATGACCGCATGTTGTTACGGAAGTTGAATATCACTGTCAGACAGTCATGCAAAATGTCTATTATAATGATCTGCCACAGATCATTTTATTAGCGCCACCTGGCGAATGAAAGACTGAGTTGATACGGCGATCGTGCTGATGATGTGCTGCTCTCCACATGATTTGCACATTTGTTTAGAACCCGTCACCCTCCTCTTTTCCACACCCACTGGACTAGCACATGTACACGCAGACATACCAAAGATCGAGACTGACCGATTCGTAGCGTATCATGGTTTCTATGAAGGCGACAGATTCAAGCACCAGTGCCGTCATCTTTTTTGACAAAACATCAACACCATTATTTATGTCACAGACGACTGGGGTGATTGGTAATGATCAACATTGACAGGAATAACTCCGCCACTGGTTGCACTCTGCCAGTGCCAGTCCCAAGCATAGATA